>APFE030852023.1:1939-16247 GCA_000404065.3 Pinus taeda
AACATCCCTTCAGATTAAGGGGGGGAATGTTGACACCTAATCCTCAGCGATTGGGGGAATTGAATGTGAACAGTCATCGAGAAGATGAACTGAACAATCACATTCATGTATATAATAGATAGCTGGCTAAATGAACAAACGAATCAGTTTTCTGGAGTTACTCCTGGCCTGACAGTTGAGCAGCAGAGGAATAGCAGCTTACCAGCTGCATCAGGGAGTGCGTAAGGCAGCCTAGGAGCTATGCAGTAGAGAGAAAGAGGGAGTTGTTCGACATTTTTTCAGAGGATATGGCAACCAGTGGCTTGAAGGATCAGGACAGGTTGGACGAAGCTTCCAACTATGCCATCGGGAAGGCTAGAATGTCTTTCCTTCTAGATGAGCATGCCCTCAAGACGTATGTTGATAATGTGGTAGTTGAACCTGCGGATGTAGATCCCCTAAAGAAGTACAAGGCTGAGATGTCAAAGGCCAAAAGGATGATCCCGGATGGAGGCAAGGATCACGTGGTGTGCCATGTTGCTAGCAAAGGAACTGCTACGGAGATTTGGGATGCCTTGCCCACATTGTATCAGGGATGTTCCGAGCAACAGAAGATGTACTTAAAACAGAAGTTGAGATCTATGCAAGATGTAGAAGGGAGAACGTGTGGATCCATTCCTCACGAAGCTGAAGGAGACCCGTGATGAGCTGTCAACTGCAGGGCATACACTTTAGGATTCGGAGTTAGTGAGACTGGCTCTAATTATGTCTCGGATGAATGGCAAGTCTTTGTCTGGAGTATCCTGGGCAAAGCAGCATTGCCAAATTGGGACGAAATGTGGGCAGCTCTGAAACAAGAAGAGCTGAGGAGAGACCTACTCAAGGTCAAAGTTGATCGAAGCAGCAACAGCAGTGGTCGAAGCCCAAAGCAGAGGAGGAGGATAATGCAACCCTTGCATCAAAGGGACAGCAGGGGCAACAGAGACGTAAGAAGGACGTCTCCAAGGTGAAGTGCTTCAAATGTGGCAAGATGGGCCACTGTGCATCCAAGTGTCCTTTGAAGAAAAAAGACAAGGATGAGAAGCATGATCCTAAAGTTGCAGCCACAAAAATCGAACAGGAAGAGGAGTTCGCCATGACAGCCAAGATAACTCCAGGAGGGAGGTGGCCTGATATAGAACTGTAGTTCGATAGCTACAGATGGGCAGGATCCTTTAGGAGCCCACCTCTTGGATCATCACCTTGCTACGGGACTAGCAATAGTCAGGATTTCAACACCGAGGTGTATCCACTGGATACTTGTCCAGCTTTGGTGTTTTCAGTTGCTTCTCTCAGCAACTGAGTTGCAATAAAGTTGCAATGTTAGCAGTGGCAGTGCAAGCAACACAGCAGATGCAGCATTTTAGAGGGAGTTGTAGTACAGATGTAGCATTGGCAATGGCAGTGTCAAAGGGAGCAGTACAGTACCAGCAGCAGCGCAGTAGTTGGTGGACAGCATGTCAGACATCAACAGCACAAAGGACGATGCTTCAGAGCCAGAGCAGTATGCAGTAGCAGTGTATTGTTAAAGCACATTCCTCGCTAGAAGGGAGTGTTGATTTGGGTAGCATTGGATGTGCTCTAAGCCTCAAATTTTGGAGGGAGGCTTCAGCACATGTATTCCAAAGAACCCAGAAAGCGTTTTGGGAAATTCCACCCATATGTGATTTTACTAAAATTATTAATATTTTTAATGGGGTTCCTAAGTCAAAACTTAGGAAAATTAAAATATTAATGGGTATTAATCTAATCAAGGGTGAAACTTCTAGAAAAAGACATGGATCAAGCCTAAACGATCTGAGCCTTTGATTATGATTTAATCTAGGTCGTTGGTTGTCCAACAGGAAGATATAAGAAGGGGCTTGAGGGTCATTTGGAAAACACACACAGAGATTGAAGAAATGGATTTTCTGAAGTGAGAAGTTCTCAAGTGGAAAATCAAATGAGGAGATTTCTTGCAGCAGAGCGGCAGGGATAGCAGCTTCTGAAAAGAGAGAAATTCTCAGCTGGAGAATCATCACCAGAGAGTGATCTAGTAGCCTTGACATAAAGGCTGACGCGGGGCCAGAAGGGCCACGCAGAAGCAGCGCAGAGGGAGAGAGAAAAAGTCGAAAGTCAAAGCAGAGGGTTAGTTTCAGTAGCCGAAAGTCGGGGTGTGAGACTGGGAGGCTGAGAGCAGTGACTCTGGGCTACTGATCAATTCCCCAGTTGGGTGACGCTCTGCCTAAGAGGGTTGACATTGGGACAGCGTAGAGGCAGCGCAGTGATAGCGCAGAGCCTGCCAAGAGCACCTCATCCAGCAGCTGGAACAACTGGGACTTTTTCTCAGTGATTGTGTGAGGTAAACTCACAAAGCTTCTGCTAGTATTTCTCTCTGTAACTGAATAACCTTGTGAGGTATTCAAAGATGTAATCAGAATTTGTTACTGCTTAATAATAATAAACCCTCAGAGCTACTGCACCAGTTTTCCTGCATTGTGTTTTTCCAGAGAGTATTGTCCAAAAATAACTGTGTACTATGTGTTTCTATTTTCCTTGCTCAGTTTCTATGTTTCAGAATCATATTTAATTTGGTGCAGGCTGCTTCAGTAATTTACTTCAATGTTTCAAGAAGAAATCTGAAATAATCTTGTAGTGTAATTTACAATCTAGGTGAAGTAGATTCAGTTGGTTGCAGTAGGATTCCTGAGATTCTTAGATCTAGGAATTTTCACATCCCGCATTGGGTTTTTCCAGGGACATTTGTCCAAAGATAACTATGTAGATGTGTCTGATGTTTATTTCTCTCCTATGCAGTATTTAGTTTCCGCAATTTATTTGGTGTAGGCTGCAGTGTATGTATTTCAGTATTTGTCGTAGAAAATTGCAAGTAACTTATTCAATTAATTTAGTAAGTAGGTGAAATATAATCAGTTTGTTGTAGTAGGAATCGGGTAACGGATTTTTCACATGGTATCAGAGCACAGATCGTGAGCAAAAAGAGCTCAGAAGCAGAAAGGAAGAGGAGTTCGAAATTACTGGAGAGGCAGCGCAGTTCGTGGGCCAAGGAGGTCGAAGTTTTGAGGAGAATTTGATTTCTCTAAGTGAGTCAGAGAAATTCGATCTCCAGATCGATGCTTTCCAGAGGCAGGCGTGAGCAACGTATTTTTCCTTGTAGAGCAGATCTTCAACTAGGACACAGATATTTTGCAACAGTTGCTGGCAAAATAGCGTCAGTGAGGGAGAAAAAGACACACTTGAGGGAATTCTTCCTCAGAGGAATTCCAACCAAGAAATCTGAATTGTCATTTACTGAGCAGCAGCAAGGAGCAGCAGATCTACTAACTCCAGCAAGGAGTACGTAGGCCAACCCAGCAGCGGTGCAGAGGAGAGAGGAGGCAATTCGACATTTCACTGGCGGAGATGGTAGCTCATGTGTTGCGAGATCAGGATCAGTTGGAGGGTGTATCCAACTACGTGATCTGGAAGGCAAGGATCTCATGCCTTCTGGATGAGCACGATCTCAAAACCTATGTTCACGATGTGGTATTTGTACCCGCAAATCCAAATCCGCTCAAGAAGTACAACACCGAGATAGCGAAGGCCAAGAGGTTGATCCTCAACGGAGTGAGGGATCATGCAGTGTGTCACATTGCCAGCAAGGATACTGCTCGACAGATGTGGGAAGCGTTGGCCACACTATACGAAGGATCTTCCGAGCAGCGGAAGATGTACTTGGAACAGAAGATGAGATCCACGCAGATGCAGAAGGGGGAATACATTGATCCATTCCTAACAAAGCTTCAGGAGATCCGAGACTCGTTAGCAGTTGTGGGGTCAACACCTCAGCCTACCGAGATGGTGAGGTTGGCCCTGAACTTAGTCTCAGAAGAATGGCAGGTGTTTGTTCAGAGTATCCTGGGCAGAGAAAGATTGCTAGATTGGAAAGGAATGTGGGCCACTCTTCAACGAGAAGAGATGAGGCGAAACTTAGTCAAGTGCAAGCTTGATAATAGCAGCAGCAGCAGTGGGGCAAAGCCAAAAGAGGAGGAAGAGAATGCATCCCTTACATCTAGGGGCAGCAGGAGAAGCAGAAGAAGAAGAAAGATGTTTCGAAGATCAAGTGCTTCCGGTGTGGTGAACTTGATCACTACGCTACACAATGTCCTCTCAAGAAGAAGGACAAGGACAAGAAGCATGATCTGAAGGTTGCATCCGTGAAGATAGAGGAGGAGTTTACCATGGTTACCCAGATGCCTCCAAGGGAGAGGTGGGGTGATCTAGAACTGTAGTTCAAAAGAACTACAGATGGGCAAGATCCTTGAGGAGTCCACCTCTTGGATCAATACCTCGCTACAGGAGCCCAAATCAGACGTAGCAGGATGGACCAATGTTAGTTGGTGCAGAGGAGTGCCAAAGTGATAGTTGCAGTGGCTAAGAGCGCCAAAGACTAAGTAGTGCAGAGCAGAATTGGAAGTAGTGCAGTTGGCACACTGTAGAGTCAGCGGCAGTGCAGAAGCTTCAAAGGATTAGCACAAAGACTAGTAGCAGTCAAATCTCCAGCAACAGATACATCATGTTGAACATCTGTTGAGTAATTTTGGATGCTTTTCCGTTGTTGATGCAGTAGCAGCACCAGTTGAAGAAGGTTGCAGTGCAGATGCAGTGTTGGCAATGGTAGTACCAGCAGCAACACATGCAAAACTTATGAGGGTTGCAGTACAGATGCAGTGTTGGCAGTGGCAGTGTCAACAGCAGTACAGATGCAGCATTTGCCTAGTAGTTGATCGGCAGCGATGTCAGACATCAGCAACGCAGAGGGAAATGTTATAGAGTCTGAGTGATGCTTCAGCAAGTTGCATACTAGAGCACATTCGTCGCTAAGAGGGAGTATTGATTTCTGGTAGCATCGAATGTGGTCTAAGCCTCAAAATTTGCAGGGAGGCTTGGACGCATGTATTCCACAATATCCAAAAATCGTTTTGGGAAATTCTACCTGAAGATAGTTTTATTAAAATAATTAATTATTTTTAATGGGTGCCTAAGTCTAAACTTAGGAAATTAAAATAATTAAAGGGTATTAATCTAATTGTGGGTGAAACTTTTAGAAGAAAACAAAGATCGAGTCCAAAATGATCTAAGCCATTGATTAGGATATAATCAATGTTTTAAAACTCCGACTCCGACTCCGACTTGGCTAACAGTAGACTCTGGCTCCGTCTCTGACTTGGCCGACAGTCGACTCTGACTCCGACTCCGACTCGGTATCGACTCGACCAGTTTAATTTCAAAGACTTGGCCGACAGTCTACTCCAACTCGGTATCGACTCGACCGGTTTGATTTCAATGACTCGGTCATTGTAAGAAATAAATACCAAATATTTATTTTTTTATAAACAAACAAAAAAATAATAATAATAATAATAATTTTTTTAAATATTTTCATTCATGTTTCCAAACACAACTTTAGAATATAGATAGAGGACAACATATGATCAAAGTAGGCTCATGAATATATCCATTATATCAAAATGGCACCCAGTGCATTGTCCAATACATACATGATTATGATATAGAGATCAAAACAAAAACACATAACCAAGGAAGCTAGAAATGGCCTCTACAACAAAAGTAAACTGTGACCAGTACTACTGGCTACTACTAGAGGAGCCAACATCATCTAGCTCAACCTCTGAATCAGAGTCAGACAGGGAAGCCCATGGCTCCTCCTCATCATCATCTCCAACTGCAACCGTAGAAGTGGTAGCACTAGCAGGCAGTGCAACTGGTGACTGTTGAGATAGACGAGATATGTGCTTCCATCGTGGCTGAGCAGAGGAAGTGCCTGCAACTGGAGGACTTGGGGCTGGCCCTAAGGCTAGTACAAGTGGATCTGCATTCAATTGAACATTATGTTCAAGTGATGCCACCGTCTGTAACAATGTTCCACTAATTGTTATCGGGATTAAATCGGCGCGGGGAAAAAATCGGAAAAATCGAGAAAAATCAGTAAAAATCGTGAAAAAAATCGTAACATACAAAAATATTCATTTTTTTTCAATTTTTTGAATATCTAAAGCGTCTACAACATAAAATAAATACATTGACACATAAATATGATAAAAGAACTAATATATAAGATGTTTAATATCATTTCTAGTGCCACATCACACATACAGTGAACAGTCCTGAATAGTAAGTCCTGGCTCATGACTCCAACTCAGCCTCAAATATCAACAAAAAATATAATAATGTATCTCATATCATGAGTCATAATGTCATATACAATGAAATGAACCAAATAACTAAAGTCTAATACTATTGATTTCCTTTGCCCCTCTAGATGTAGATGTCGGTGGAGTTGGCAGTAAACTCTGTTGTGCTCTAGAAGCTGAAGAACTAGGAGCTACAAGAGGTAGACCATGTCCTCTACTGGTGACAGGGGTAGCTTGGGTCACGTCCTCCTCATAACAAAAAAAAAAATCACAATTTTTTTCCCAAAAAATCGGGCAAAAAAAAAATTTGTTTTTATCGGTTAATTATATCGCGAAATTTAAAAAATCGTGATTAGTGCAACACTGGTCTGTAAATCCAAATCAAGTTCCTAATCAGAATCAAACTCTGTTGGATGACTCTCCACTACCCAATCTGACGTTGGATCAATATCTTCCAACACAATGGGATCTGAATCAGGGCTTTTGTTCAGCAATTGGTTGCGTTTGAGCCGGAGGTTGTATTGGACATAAACTAGATCATTTAACCGTTTTTGATCCAAACAATTTCTCTTCTTCGTGTGAATCCTCTCAAAGATGGACCAATTGCGCTCACACCCAGTAGCACTACAAGTTTGACTCAAAATACGAATTGCAAACTTCTGCAATTCAGGACAATGACTGCCAAAACCCTCCAACCATTGTGCTGCAAAAAACATAGGAGTGTAATGAGTCAGCTCAACAAAATTACAAATTATATCCAACTTTCAAATTATAAACAATTTAACAAAATAAGTATTAAGAATTTGAAAATTGAGATTTTTGTTTATCTGGCTCATCTGCTTCCTTTGCAGTCTTTGCTAGGTTCTTCCCAAAGGTACCTGTGGCTTCGCTGAAAGTTGTGACCTATCAGTGTATCTCTAGTTGATCACACTCCAATGGGATCATGTGATCAATGCAGTCAATCAATCCATCTCTAACCTCCCCACTCAAAGCTCCTGCCGCTAGAGCTTTATAATGATACTGTGGGTTCAAAAAATACCCAGCTGCATGTATAGGGTGATGGAGTTGATTGTTCCATCTTTCACCAATGATTGCCCAAATGGGCCCATACTTAGCCACTTTGTCCTTGTATGCCCTCTTTATTTGCTCCTTTGCTTGATCCATAGCATCATAAATGAAGCCCATATCCAATCTTTCCCCATCCACCAACCGCAACACCTTAACCAGTGGCTCAGCAACCTTCACAATCTCTGTTGCCTTTCTCCAAAATATTTCTTCATTAACTGTCTTTTTCAATTCTTTGCCTTCCTGTTTGAGAGACCACTGGCTTTGATTCCATTCATCACTGGAAAACATCTTTTGCAAGTTTCTATGTTGTGAAAGCATAGATTGCAATGTCAAAAAATGAGTTGCAAATCTAGTGATGGCAGGCCTAATAATATCCCTGCCCCCTGTCTGTCTCCTCATCAAGCTCAAAATCCATGAATGATTGTAGATAAATTTTGTTATGCTTTTGGCATGATCTACAATGTTTTTGACCCAATCTACTTTTCCAATATCCTCAATCATGAGGTCTATGCAATGTGCAATACATGGGGTCCAAAATATGGTTTTGTCTTTTTTCTCTAACAATTTACCAACAAGAACATAGTTAGAGGCATTATCTGTGATGACTTGAACAACATTAGCCACCCCCACCTCCTCAACAACCTCATCCAATAGCTAAAACAACAATTGTCCATCTTTCACCCTATCAGATGCATCAATTGATTTTAGAAACATGGTTCCCTGTGGGCAGAAGATAAGAAAGCTTATGATGGTACAATTCCTTTGATCAATCCATCGGAACTGGGATACTGAAATCTGGTTCATACCCAATCCTGGCACATGCAATACATTTGTAGCATTGGTGTTTGCTCCCGACTCCCTCTGAAAATCTATGGTACCGCTCCTTACTAGAGTACATTTCGTTATGTTTTCCATAGTAATCTGGAAGTCCATCTGCTCCCCTTGTAGCTAGAGAAATATTCTCTAACCCTTGTCATGTGAGTTGATGGCCCACTACTATCTATATACCAGACACTTTGTGAAGCTGATCCCGATGAGCAAGCAAATTCGTCCTCCAATCTGGAAGACAAATCTGAAGTCTCCTGAATATTACTTATGTCCATGGTTATGCTGAAGAATTTATAGTGTGTTATTCCTTTTTTCCACCCTAACACTAGCTTTGCTCTAGTGAACTGCTGCAAAAACCCTCTACGTCCATCTAGAGATCTGCTCAACGAGAATATCTGAGCTACTCCCTCTGCCTCTGGAATCACTTGCTCTAGAAGGATTGAGTTTTTCTGCCCCTTAGAAAATTTGGTCTTCCTGAAGCAATTTGGCCTCCTGGCAAAAAGACTGCGTTGCCCCTTGGGAATTTCAGCTTGATGCCCACACTAAGCAGCGAAATTCCTTCTTTTCACTTTTGAGCTCTCCCGCTAATCAACTGTGCTATGATACCATGCGAAATTTTTATCTATCGCAACAACTAGAAATTATTTTTCTAACTGAAAATTTAATTATGCAGTTTATTTGCTACGACAAACAACGAATAAAATCACAACTGCAATTTTCACCATAAACATACTGCGGAAAATAAAATACTAGAAACTGTTAAATTCTAGCACATAAACAAGAATTTTGACGCTATTATTTTTGGACAATTGTTCCCAGGAAAACCCAATGCGAGAAAACCAGTGCAACAAATGAGAGTTTTATTATTATTCTTTAGCAACAATTTTGAGTACAATAATTTAGATGCCCAACTAGCAATCTAATCTGAGGAAAACACTCGCAAAATCTAGTGAGAAATTTTCTCTCACCCCTCAACTATTTTCTGCCTTCCAAATTATGTCCCCACCCTTTGCATTGAGCCTCTTGCGTCACCCTCTGTGCAGAGCTTACACTGGCCCTATGAGAATTTCGACATTCCTTCCTTTGCCTCTTCCGGGGACTGAAAACCTTCCTCCTAGAATGTTGTTGCCCTCCTCTTCCACCTATTACTCACCCTCTAACTCTATCCTCTCTGCCAAGCTACTACTACTGAGAAAATCGAACTGCCTGGGCAACTGAGTATCTACACTGGTGTGTTCTCCATCACCACATCGACCTCCTCTTATAATCCATAGTTGCAGCACCAATACTAAAACTTAATCAATGGCTAGGATCATCTCTAGATAGATCCGTGTGAATTTCTAGATGATTCTCACCTTATCTCAATTAATACTGATTAATTAACCATATTCCCTCTAATTTTAGACTTAGGAAATATTTAAAAAACGGTTAATAATCTAATTGAGACACTTCTAGGTAGAATTTCCAGAAATGATTACTGAGTTTTGGAGATCTCATGTATTCTAGCCTCTCCACCAAATTTCGTGGCTAGAACACATCCGATGCTACAAAAACTAACATCCTTTAGGTCACTCCTTTATCCATGTTAGAAATTAGAATGCCCAAAACATTAAGTAAAAACAATTGATTGCAGAACGGTTAAAGTACCTGCCAAGTGGTAGGCCACCCTCATTTAGGAGGAATGTCGAATGGTGAGAGATGCATGACTTGTGCACATGGCAGAGGAATGTGGCATATCGTCATAACTAAGCAATGTATAGGGCTGCTGGTTGGCTGGCTATCCAAGATAAGAGAAATGTTTTCTCCTATTAGATTACCCACTTTTTGGTGGGTAATAGTAACCACATGCTAGATTAAGGGGTAACAAGCATTGTGTTACATACATTAGTCTTTATGATGGAGGTATACTCCTACACCATGGGATGTTGCTAAGAATCTATTGGTTTGTTGCCTCTTGCAAGCTAGAAGGCTTTGAATCTATGATGGGGCTAATCAATGTCATGCAATTTGGAAACTTCTATGGAGGTTTTCTCTCCCTAAATATGTTCATAGGAGTCTCAACATACCTCTTAGAATCATCCCTAGGGTTTTAATGGGGGGATGAAGGGCCCATAGAAGAGTAATAATAGTGGAGGTGATTCAATGTAAAGTGGACTAGGTGTAGTATGCTTATTACTATCCCACTATGGTAGTTAGTACTAAATATATATAATAGGGCCTCATTAAACAAGGTTCATTAGCTAGTTAGGAGGTTGTTATGATTAGGGTTCACTTATTAATTATAAGGAAGGATTGAGTCCTTATAAGAGATGTGGAGTTTATTATATTTGGAGCTTAGCTCATTAAGAGGTCACCCAACCTTAAGAGGCAAGTGAATAGGAGTGGATTCCTTTTGTTAAAGGACCAATCATAGACTGTTGCCCTCCCTGAAGTATATGTTTATAATCAAGTAAAGAGGATGTTATTCTTGAATATCTTGTATGTGAGGGCATTTTCAGATCTAAGGTACATAACAACTGGTATCAATCTTCCTCCATGGGCCAAAAAGGAAGAATAATTTTTTGTCCTATTTTGTAGGTTTTCAAAGGGAAATACAGGGTTGTGTCACTTAGATCAATTCTTGTAGCTTTATGAGCAAAATTTGAAGAAACAAATTGTATATTTGAGTTCCTCTTAGAAAATTAATGAAGTTAAAAAAAAACCATCTACATTGCAGTTTGGGAGTGAAGATATCATCGCTTTAAAATAAACTATTTTAGGTTTTTTCTAGTACGGTTGCATGGGATGTAGAACAGATGCCTTTTGTTAAGGTGTTCAAATTACCACCAAACCAACACCACTGGAAAGAGGGTTTTTGGGCTTTGATTTGACATGTGTTATGTTATGCTTTCAATTAATATCTAGGACACTACAACCCTCAAAAAAACTTCACCCTTAAACCCTACTGGAAGAGAATAATGGAAATGTGGTGGAACAGGCCATTGGGGGAACGAATGATGGTGAAAAGAGCTCTCTAGGATATGTATAAGGGATACCAAGATGAGAAAGAGATATTCCATAAATTTGAGGAGATCTATATTATTGGTACCACATATTCTATCATCAGTGAAGAGTATAGTGAGAAAGATATGCTTGGTATGATCTAGAGGCTACATGTGATGACTAGTACATGGATATTTGTCAATTTTTGGATGAAAACTACTTTCACCTATTTTATGACTCTACTCTACCTTATCAAGAGCCATTTATGAATGCCAATTTTTCAGCTTTGTGAAAAATTGGTTACATGATTCCTACTACAAAAAACTAATTATATTTCACCTACTTTCTAAATTAGTTGAACAAGTTACTTGCAGTTTTCTAAGGCAAATACTGAAATACATACACTGCAACCAACGCCAAATAAAACTGCGGAAACTAAATGTTGCACAAGAGAGAAATAAACATCATACACATCTACACAGTTATTTTTGGACAAATGTCATCAGAAAAACCCAATGCGGGAAAACCGGTGCAGTGACTAAGGCTTTTATTTTTATGCAATAGTTTTTCTGAAGACAATCTTTGGATGCCCTGCTGGCTATCCAATACATAGAATATTACTGACAAAGAGATGAGTGAGATTACCTCACACTATCACTAGAGACCCTGGCTGATCCAACCACTGAATGGCCAGCCCCTAGCTGCCTTTGTGCAATCACTGCGTAGGCCCTGCGTCACAGCTACTGGGGTCTGCATCACTCCTCCCGACTGATCGATTTGCTTCTGAGACTTCGACTTCTACCCTCCCAGTCTCACAGCTCGGCTTCTAGCTTTGAAAATCAATTCTCCAGCAAATTTACGGATTCCCTCTAGGCTTCTGCACTGCCTCTGTGTGGCCTTGTGTCAGCCTCTATGGCTCTACGCTGCCTCTATTGGATCTCTCTCTGCCTTACCTGTTGAGTATTCCCGAATCAGGAGAAATATCCAACCGGAACTATCCATGCCCCTCACTGCAAAAGATCACTTCAAATTCTCTTCCTGACAACTGGTGTGCTTTAGAAATTCGAACTTCTGATCTCCACTCGATGTGTTCTCCAAGTGCCCATCGATGTCCTTATAATCCTCCAGTTGAGAACCAACGACCCATATTAGATCCAGCGTTTTAAGATTCGGCCGGCTCAGAACCGACTCGACCGAGTTGGTCTGAGTCAAGGCCTCACCGGGTCGACTCGTCATGTGAACCGGTTCTGCCGGCTCGGCCGAGTCCGAGCCTACTCGGCCAAGTTAGATGACAGCGGCTTGTGAACCAAAAAAACAACAATTTTTTTTAATTTTTTTCTTTTGGGGGACTCCAAACAGGTTTCTAATTTGCCTATAGTGTATTTGGGGTCCATTCCCCTCTCCTAAACCCTATAAAACCCACCCAACCCCTCTCATTTCCTCACAGCCATCTCATGCATTTGAGTGAGAGTTTGTGAGGAATTGTGGAGTTTGTTTTTGGAGCACCAGTGAGGAGTCTTGGGCAAGCATTGTAACAGGAGTGAGGAGCTTCTTGGGCATCCATTTGGAGCAGCATTGAGGAGTTGGTTTCTTGGAGCAACCTTGAGGAGGCAGTTTGTGCCTGGAGGTATTTTTTTCACTTGTAAAAATTTGTTTTTACTTATTAATTTTTATGTGCAAATCTGGAAATTGAAAAGAGTGTTTTTGTGAAAAAATGAACATTGAAGCAATGCCATTTTTTTTTGTTTTCATTTTCAGATTTTTTGCTTTCATTTCCAAGTCAAAAAATGGCACCTAGAGTGAGAGATGTTGTTTGGGCATATGTTGAAATGGTTGATAGTCAAATGCATTGCAAATTTTGCCATAGAAAAATTAAGGAAGGTCCTAAGGGCATTAATAGGCTGAAACAACACTTGTCGGGGATTCGAGGTCAAATTACTCCATGTGAATCAGATAAAATTAGGGAGATTAGGAAAGAATTGTTAGCCAACTTTGAGAAGTTTAAAGAAGAAAAGGCTAGGCAAAAAGAGTTAGAGGCTGAAATGGAGAGGAAGAGGAATATACAGAAGATGTTGACTACCAACCCCCATTTTGATTTTGAAAGTGCTTCCTCTATCCCTTGTATTGATGCATCCAACTCCTTCCGATATGTTCCTCCCCCTTTGTAGCCTATTCAAGAAAAGGGTAAGGGTAAAATGAAAAAGAAGGGTGATATATATATCAAAAGTTATTTCACTGTCACACCCTCCTCTCCATCATATGCAAGTGGTCCTCAAGCTAGTAGAACTTTTGTTAAATTTGGACAACTAGGTCCAAACTCCATGTTCTGATGCTCAGATTAAGAGGGTAATATTTTTGTTGGATTCCTCTTTCTGAGAGGTGTAAAATCCATATAAAAATAGTCTTAATCCGATGAGCAGAACTTATATTTTGAATTTATTATTCTTAATAAATTATATGTGCAAGGTCGGCCAGTTTTGTAATGTAGGCTCACATGCCCAACAGATGTGTCACACACCCTCATTGATGGATATAAATACAGGAAAAGTTGGAGAGAATTTCATCACAACACAACTCACATCTTCCTCTCTCATCCTTAAGAGTACGAGCTACCTGGAGGACGAATTTTAGCCACACGTGGGAAGGACGAAGAGGACAGACCGTACGGCTGAGCTGTAGTACGATTTTCTGCTGCTCGGGTTTTGCAGAAGTTTGACCAGCGTTGACTTTGGTCAACGCTTGGTCCAATCAAGCTGAAAACTTGTGGAAGGTTCGATTTTTGAAGGCCGTACTACCTGGCACAAAAATCGAGGTCAAAGGGTTGACTGTTTTGCTGCTGCGTTGACTTTTAGCTTGCTGCCCCTACGTTGACTTTTCAGGACAGCGTTGACTTTTTTAGAATTGACTTGGGTTGACTCATCTACTGGTTGGAGGGTTGTTGTGACACATGCTGGGCTGGCTGACCAAAGGAGACTTTGCTGGTTGAAGCATCCTGTTGACCGCCGAACGAACACACACATTTTTCCTGTTCCTGTTTCTGATTTGTCTTCTGTAAGATCTGCTTATATGTTCTATCTGCATTTTGCTTAACTACTTGTATGATTGCTGTGAGAAATGTGAAATTGCTCTTAGCATAGAACATCTACAAAACTTTACATGGTATCAGAGCTGAGGTGAAGACAAACTCTATCTATAGCAATCATCATTGAAGGAAATGG
>APFE030852027.1:0-11800 GCA_000404065.3 Pinus taeda
TAGTTCCAATTGGCCTTCTTGGAACCTACAGTTCGAGCCAACAATGTAAATTTTGAAATGGGACTTGATATGATTACCTGTTTTGTTGAGGTAGCAAAAAAGTCAACCGATTTTGAAAAGTGGTGATGCAAAATACATATATTTTTTTCAGAGCATATTTTTGACACTTCAAATTTTTTATTTATCAAATATAAATATTTGTTTTTAAATATTAGTGATTTTCATGCTGATTCTAAAATATGTTAATACAGCATCAACCCATTTTTTTAGAGGGCTTATTTTTTACACACTATATTTTATAATGTATTAACTGTGGATATTTCTTTTAAATGTTATATTTTTTAACACTTCAAATTTTTTTATGTCTAATTTTTTTTAAATGTTGATTACCTAACAAATTTTCCAGTTGTCTTATTTCTCTTTTTTTAAATGTTGATTACTTAAAAAAGCAAATATAAAAATATAAAAGAACAAAAAAAAAAACATAAAAATAAATAAATTATCTGGTAAACAATAAGAAAATTGAAAAAAATATATATTTTTTTAACTATAAAAATAAATTAAATAAAAAATAAACAATTTTTAAAAACTATTTAAAAAAAAAACTAAAATATATATATGAAAAAAAAAAAAAACAAACAAACAAAACTACAAAAATTAACAAAAAACCCAAAAGCTAAACAATTTTAAATACATAATAATAAAAAAATCAAATTAAAAAAATAAATACATTAATTAATTAAAAAAAAAATTAGAACATTAACGTTAAAATTTAAATATATATATAATATATATATATATATATATATATATATAATATATATATATGAAAAAAAACGTGAAAAAAAATGGAGGGTGGAATCTGAAATCCATTTTGAGAATCGGGATTTCAGCCCCACCCACATCATTATATTATTATATATATATATAGTTTGATTAGTGATTTGTTTTTTAAGTGGAGGGGCTGAAAATCCAATTCTCATAATCGGATTTAACCTTGACCAAGGGCACAAGGGGGCGGAGCTACACACAGCTTCACCTACCCAGGGCCATGCCCCTTGGGCCCCTAGGTGTGGTTCAAGTCGGATATCAAACTTCATCCCTAGCCAAGGACCCAGGGGGCTCAGCCCGCCCCCTAGGCGGGCGGAGCTGCGTTCTGCTCTACCTGCCTAGGGTCGCGCCCCTTAAGCCCTTGGGCGAGTGGAGCTGCGTTCTACTACACCCGCCTAGGGCTGTGTCCACCCCCCCGGGCCCATGCATGGGACTAAAATATGATTCTCAAAATCGGATTTCAGCCATGCCCACCTTAAAAAAAATATTATTAACACTAAAAATTGTTAATAATATTTTTTTTCATGATTGGGCTGTGCTGAAATATGATTCTAAAACTCGGATTTTAGCCCCACCAACTTAAAAGGAAAATTATTATTAACAAAAAAATTGTTAATAATTTTTTTTTCAAGTGGGAGGGGCTGAAATCCGATTCTCAAAATTGTATTTAAGCTCTGCCCTCCAATTTTTTTATTTCTTTTAATAATTTTTCTTTTTCTAAGATTTCAATATTAATGTTCATGCAATTGATCAAATTGATTGGCATAAATAGGCAGGTGAGATGATCAATTCAACATTGACAATTTCAACCATGGCTTCCTAAAAAATGCAGGCCTCTTTGAATAATATGCATTCACAACTAAAGATATAGCAAATGCAATTTTTGGCCAAAGACACTAGAACCAAAGCGTTAGAAGATTTAATGATTAAACTAGGATATGATCCTAGTAACATCAAGAAAGTTGAGGATATGATTAAAAATAAAGATGCATATATTCAAGCTCTGATGAAACAACTCAAGCTTCCAACCATAAAAACACCCTTAGGCCAAAGAAATAACTAATCTAGAGATAGAAAAGGAAAAATTGTTTAGATTACTAGTTCAACAGAACATTCAAATTCAAAAGATAGAGAAAACCATGGAGGCACCGTTAAAAGAAAAGGAACAATTAGAAACTGCAGGTACATTAGCACAGCAGGAAGTACAACAAAGAATAGAAACATCCATTGCCTATTCTTCTGAAAAGCTAGTCAATGTTTGGGAGAACTATCATTAAAAAACAAGGAGAATGAGAAGTTAGTGGCAACACTGACAAAGATGGAGGAAAACAAAATCAAAGTTGATAATGCATATCTAGTAAAGGTGCACAGAAACTTCAAACTGACTCAGCAAATTGAAAAATATTAGAATCAATCTTTAACAACTCAAATTTTGGTAGAGGCCAAATGGATCATATGGCATAATATAAATGAAGATATTACAGAGTTATGGTCATTAACTCAGATCATATTTGAGCAGGAGGAACTAATGCAAAATATCAGGCAATCAGTTGAATGAATAAAGATTGAGATTGAACACAGGCCAATAGTAACACACAAAATTACTAAAATAGTGAATTCCAAAATTAAGGAGGGGCTTCAAGAACACCACATTCAAGACATAACAGGCACAGTCATGGAAGTGAAGACAGTCCTAACAAATAAGATCCTCATGATATAGATAGAAAACAAATGCAAAGAATTAGAACTTCAAGTGAAAATATTTAACACAAAAATTGGTTTATTGTAGGATAAAGGACTCCCATCCCTACGAGCTTCTAATGGAAAATTCATTCCATTAGAAATTATCAAGATCATTTATGTAATATAGTTGCAGACACGTGCAAGTTCACCAAAGTAAGATGAAGAATAAGTGGAGAAGCTTTCATGGAAGGACTGTAATATGATCTCTTCATTCAGTATGAAATCCATCATCTATTTCTAAACAAACCAACTTATCAGACATATAAAGAAGTAGATGAGAGATTTCATAGCGTGGTAAATTTCTCCATTCCTAGTGAAGAGAGGTAGGATAAATTGTTGGAGCTCATCGAATAAGGTTAAAACATAAATCCTACAAATTGAGAAGCAGGAAAACAAAAGAAGCATAAATGTAGCTACAATCAGTAACAATTCTTCTCAAAGTGTGAGCAGAACATCCGAAATAGTCCAGATTTCCTATCAAGTTCTACTTTTGAAATATCTACATCTTCTTGTAGAAACTCTATAAGTATTTTGTAAAAAAAAAATTAGAAAGGGTTGGATTATGCAAAAGAGAATATCTTTCTTTGATTATAAGCAGTGAACTATATTTTGAAGTAATCAATTTCAGAAATACAAAGGCAGTGTTGTTTCGGGATTCTGATGGCAAAGAAATGGTGATGTTTTCCTCTTGTTAATGTGTTTTTCTTTCTAAGTTTTCACATGGATGTTCCTTCCTACTTGTTACCAGAATATTAAGAGTTGAATTTGCTTATAATACTTTGCTCTAGCTTGTTAAACAATCTTAATGTTTTCCTTGTGAGATTAAATATAAAATTGATTTAAGTATACTTTGTATTTAATTGAATATTACTTCATATTCATCGTATCCATACCACATAATTCATGAGATCTAAGAATTTTCCTACCTCACCTTGTTTCATCTACTCTATTTATTTGTGATTGATTACTGAAGATTGTATGACTCCATGCCCAATTAAATTTTCTTTCATTCTATAACCAAAATTTTAAAAAACTTACTTTGACCTTTCATACCTTGCCTAAGATCTAAAAAGTAAAATTAAAAATCGTACAGAGAGATCTTTCTATGAAGCTGAAAGGGCGAGATCCTAACTTTAAAAGTAATTTGTAGTTACCTTTGTAGTTTTCTTTTCAACCTATGAAAACTATGAAGTGCTATCATAAAAAATAGAAATTTGGAAAATAAATAAATAAAAAAATGAAAATAAAATTATATAGATAAATATAAATAAGATTAATTAAGAATTATTTATTTACTTAAATAATTGTTAGAGAATAAAATTCATCATAAAAAAATAAAAATTACTAAAAAAATTTTAATATTAAAGTGAGGGGATGAAAATGAAAATAATAAACACAATTCATGAAAATTGAACAAAATCATAAATGAATGATAAACATGAACAAAATCATAAATGAATGATAAAGAAATTTAAATAGGATATAAGTTAATTATGAAATAAATTAAATTAATGTTAAAAAGATCTTAATTTAAGTGATTCGATCAACCATTTGTTATCCTTTTTATATAAATAGTTATATTTAGCTTAATACTCACTCGATATTTGGACGTTACAGACTATCCATTTGAATATTAAAACGGTTATAATATTGTGAATCAATATTGAAATAGTTATGAGATACAAAGATAATAAAACCATTAATTTCTATCATGCTTTATGGAGTTTTTTTATTATTCTTAATTAATTTTAACAGGTTTAATTTAGAAAAAATTATTATTATTATCCTAGATCCATTTTGATGAATAGTATCGCTTAATATGAACATATTATGGGATATAATCTCTCTGCATGCATGATATAATCTCTGTTCGTGTGTGTTTGCTATTTTTTTTTTAAATGTTAATGCATGTAGGTATATATATATCTCTTATAATTTAATTAGTAATTCTTTGAATTTACAAAACTTATTAATGGAAAAAAAAAAATCGGTCATTAAATAACAATACTCATCTTTCTCATAATAATATATATATATATATATAATTATATATATATAATATATAAAATTAATAAGTATACCTATAATATATAATATCTGTAATAATTTTATAACTTATTATTTATAAAGTTATTATATATTATATATTATTAGTAATTTATTATAATATATATTGTTTGTTTTATTAATATTTTTCATTTTATATACATATTATTTGTTTGCATAGTGTGAATCAAAGCTTTTCACCTCTACATATTTGATCTTTCTAGGTGTTTGATAGATCTTGGGTTAGCATGGATCTATGATAATTATTTATATATGCCATGTGTCAACTAAGTGGTGAGCATAAAAAGAATATTACATAGCCTTCATCTTGAGTAACATACTAATAAAATGTTTTAGATACATTTTTTCTTTTCATTTTCTTTATGCAATATAGACATTGCCTCTCTTTATGAATAAATAGATATTTACAATTTTTTTTTTTCTATGTAAAGGCTATATCTATTAAAAAAGAGAAAAATATTTACAGAGAGGTTAAAACCTCAGAGGAGGCTGAGGCCATCCAGCAACTTGAGACCTTGAGAGACATATACTCCTGTAGGAACACTCCCAGGGTTGAGAAAGCTCATGAACATGTTTTTAGGATCCCTTACAGACAATAGTGCGAACCGAATAGGTGAACCTCATTACAAAACAGTCCAGTACTATGGCTTGATGAAGAGCCCTGATAACCAGATATCCAAATACAAAATTTAACAAAAATAATGGCTTTCTGAGCCATGACCTCATGCACAACAAAGGACTATAATGGCTGATAGTAAAATCTAGCCAGGACTCGATACAGAACCTGATTGACATAAACCAGAAATGCATAACAAAATGATATATAGATCAGAAGGGAAAATGCCAAGAGAAGGCACGGTACCAAGGAAATCAAACATGATGCGGAGAGTTCGAAGCATCCTTATCCATCTGGCGAGGAGAGCCCATCCACATGTCAGCAGCATTGTCCCTATCTCCCAAGTTGCCGCCACCTGGAGGAGCTACCAAAATCAGATTGCCACCAGAGGGGTGCACCGGCTCAATCGAAGGTGAATTGCGCTGAGCAGAATCAATTGGAGACTGAGGATCCTCAGGCAACATCCCCGCTTCCTACATATCATCCCCTTTGTAAGCCGTTCCAGCCAAGTCTTCCTGAAACACACTGTCATTCTGGGACTGCGACGGAGAGGTTTGGACGGAGCTGCTGGGCTTATCCTCTTCCTCAGCCAAAATAACCGTAATGTTGGCTGAGATAATTGGTCTATTAAGCCGACTATGAAATTTGAACCGGGTCGTCTGAAAGGAGTTGTGCAGAATGGGACAGCCATGAACAGAGGTCGAGGAAGCCGTGGCTAACGGAGTGATATTCTGGGGGGTAGGCTGAAAGCTACCACACTTGCCATTGGTGCCTCCACAGCGAGAAACAGCATGACGTCGCACCATTTTCCGTGAGACAGAGATACCTGAGAAGGGGATTAAACAAGACCAAACAGAATAGGGCCATGTATGCGCGAACCAGGTGAAAAACAGGCTCCAGACAGGCCTTCCAGCTATTAGAGCAAAGCAAGGATGCGAAGAAGAAGGTAGACGGGTATGGAAAGACCCGATGAGAACGATAACCCAAACCAGAACCTGAGCCATGTATAAAACATCCTGCGCCGGGTCTCGAACAGGGCGCGCATTCATTGTCGTATGCATAACGATCCTGTACCTGTACCTGAGCCCATTCATATCAACTGCGTTGAGGTTGTGGGAGCTGTGCACAGCTCACCAAGTGTGAAGCCAGCTACTGGCGGAGAGTTAACCCACCTTAATTGTGCCTTAAGAACACCCGCATCCAGATTAAATAGATATTTACATGATTTGTTAACAATATTTTTTTTATTTTATTTTACATGTTAGTTCATTAAAAAACACCTATCAATGAAAGGAATTACACATCTCATTCATCTTGAACAACATATTAATAAAAAAAATAACCATACATTTTCACATTTTCATTTACTTTATATATTCTATATTTATTTAAATTGAATTCTTTTTGTTATTAATATATTTTTTAAATGTTACATGTAAACTACATATTAAGCATTGAAAGAATTACTAAATTCCCTACATAAAATAAATTAGAAAGCACACATTAATATGGTATCAAAATACTTTATTTATAATTTATATTGATTTTGTAATTTTTTTAAATAATAGAATAATTTTCTTAAAAATAATACTTTAGATTTATTTGCATGGCTCTCTACATATAAAGTTGATGTACAATTTAATTAATTAATATAGACATTGAAATATTATATTTTTGATTAAAAATTGGTTATGATAAGCTTATTCTACAACCAAGTATGAATGAGATATGTACTCCTTGAGACATGTCCATCTTAAAATAAAATAAAAAATATTCTTTAAAGAAATACAAAATGATATATATGTTTGGCTAGTTTTAATTAAAACATTATAAAACATTAATAATCTCATTCTGGCTATACGCACTCAGTTAAATGTTGATATTAACGCCCATGTTAACTACTAATCTAGGAAGAGCCAACAGGTGCAAACCCTTTTTATAGTGAAAAACTTAAAAAAATCTCATCTCTAAAAATTGCATCTCTCTCTCTCTCTCTCTCTCTCTCTCTCTCTCTCTCTCTGTGTGTGTGTATATTTTTTTTTTTTTGTAAATATAACTAATTCTATTATGATACAAAAAGAGTACAGTGCCGGCATTACATTTGAGTTACATTTGCCACCATGGGTCGGCAATCTGGACAAGAAGACAATGAGTCTGAGCCTGTGCTTGATGAGCTATCCTTGGACCTCAGACAAGAGCTAAAATCGTGTTCAAAACAGCTAAAGTTGACCCATCCTCGCCCTGCTATTACAGAGGAGGATTTACAGACTCTGTTCTTATGCAAATTTAACTGAAATACAGACGCTTTTTGACCATAACCATTACAAACGCTATTTAACATAACCATTACAGACTTACAGGCTAGGAGCCATGACAGAAAGAGACATAACAGACTCGGAAGCATAACTGACTTGTACCAAAACTGACTCATACCAATGACCCGCTGTCAAACCTCTGGACATCCACGCGGCATGCTTAGGTGTAAGGGCTGGGTGCCGCCTCCATTGATGGCGGGATGACATGGCCATCTGGTTCCTCCACCACCGGGCAGCCTGAGAATTCTGAAGCACTGGAGTCAGAATTCTGAAGTGTTGTGCCTCCCCTGCTCGGGCCAGCAATGTTCCTCGCCATTTCACTCTCGGCCTCCACAGGCTGAGATTGCTGCTCACGGGTAGACAATGGTGGACGAGGAGCTGCTGGGTCGCCTGGCCAGTCATGGTGCTCGCACTTTTCAATGCGCACCGAGACGAAATAAACGGCGTTATCCATAATGCATGTGTGCCTGAAACGAGTGGTAGAATGACCTCCGAACGGGCATGCCAAAGACCGCCCTCTGCCGCGCCCTCTTCCTCGTTGGTGTGATGGGCGGGTGCCTTCTGAGGAGTCAGAGGATTGAGGTCCAGAGGCCAAAGATCTGGCTCTCGAACCCCCCCTTCTGTAGGCGCCCCTCTGTCGTTCTCTCGGCATATTGCACCCACTACTTCGACAGAATTGCACTGGGGAAGTCGCGTAAGAGAGCTAACACTATAATTCACCCCAGACTGAGTTCGGGCCGGCAAATGGAAGGTGCCAAAACAGAAAACAAGCCAGGCCCGACCAGTTAACCAGGTGGAGCGAGCCAACTAGACCCAACAAACGATTCTGGGAGCCAGAGCATACAGGGACGCTACGTTATGGGAGTTTTGACTCACCTTGCTCCACAAATCGACCATGCCACAACAGAATTCGACTACAATGCTCAGGATGAAGCCTGGTTGCAGAGAACTAGAGCTTCGCCCGATTGCATAATGAACCTCTCGAAGCATCGAACCAGACCCACTGCCAATTAAACCGTTTGCAGCGATGGACGAGCGGCAATTAAAGTTGGCCGGACTGTTTCGAGAGCCTTCGGCCCAGGTGTCTTGAGGCGACGGCCACTTGGCTGTAAATGCGACCGTCCTTGCCCATAAATGCCTATCTAACACCCGCATCCAGGGCTGTGTGTGTGTATATTATTATTATTACTAAAACATTATTAATTACTTTAATATATAGGCATATTATTATTATTATTAAAAAATTATTGACATTGAAATAATTTAGTTAAGATGAGTATTAGGATATTTTATTTATGGATTACATTGTCACATTAAAGTTTGTTTTCCGTTAAAAAACAATGAGCGTTTTTGGGAGCTCTACAACCTTAATGGTCATGCGACCATGAGGTAGGCAGCACGGAAAACCTTGAAAACAAGCAGGCACGCAACGTTGAAACCAAGAGCACAGTAATGACAAAGGATGACAGGAGGGCAGAGATCCCCTCCTATAGAGACGCGGCGGCAGGAGAAGGAACGAGTAACAACAAACTCGAGGAGGACAGAAAGACATAAGGACTTATCCTCGGAGTAAGATGGTAGGCAGGTAGCAAGGGCAAATGCTTACTGTGAGCAGCAAGAAAACCGAGATTTGTTATCCCCATGAATAAACTCAAATGCTATAGAAGCTATATGAAGGACCACACATTAATATGCAAGTTCATCGGGGTATGGCCGTCAGAAAAAGACCTACCAAGATGGATATAGTAGAAATGGCAACCCCAAGCCACATAGAGCTGAAGCTGGGTGCACACGGCTTCTTTAGAGTAATCTTCACAAACCTGCATGATAAAGAAAGAGTATTTGAAAATGGTCAGTATTTCCATAATAATGTAGGGTTATTCATGAGATATTGGGAGGGATGTTAAAACCTTGATACAGAGAACTTCCTACCAGCCCCAGTGTGGGTAAGACTGTTTGGATTATCAATGTATTTCTAGGATCTTGAGATCCTGGAAGGAATAGGTAATACCATAGGTAGCTTTGTTAAAATCGCTGAATCAACAAAGAAGGGAAGATATACCTCTTATACAAGAATCTGTGTATATATGAACATAGAGAACCCTATTCTAGGGGCAGTGGAGCTAGAATACCATCAGGAGGTGTGGCAGCAGGCACTATACTATGAGCACATCCCCTTTAGGTGCAGAAAATGTCATGAATATGGGCACCTTTACAAGGAATTCCCCCTCAAAGCAGAAGAGGAAGAACGAAAGAGTAAGCAACAGAGAAAACACAAAGAAGATAATGACGGGTTTCAAGAGATAAAATATAGGAAAAAACCTACAAAGGAAACCCCTAAGGAAGGAAGAAAAGAACAACCAGCAAAAATAAATAAGGCAAATAGGTTTGAAATCCTACAAGTAGAAGAAGAAGATCAAGAGATCGAAGTAATGGATTACCAGGAGGAAAAAGAACAAGGAGGCAAACCAAGCCAAGATGAAAATAGCACAAAGGAAAAAACTCAGAGCATAATAGGGGAAAAGGTAAGACAGGAACAAGAGGAGAGCTGAGAAAATGAAGTGATGGAAATAGACAACAGCAAAGGGGAAGATCCATCGATGGAAGAAGAAATCGTGAGGAAACTCTTGAACAAGTGGAGAAACTTTGACGAAAGGTTCATTCCTGAAGAGGACAAAAAATTATACAGGGAAACCTTCCAAGAATATAAAGAAAAACAAGATCAGGGAAATACAGGAATGAAGGAGAAACTAGGCATAAAACCTAAAAATACTCAAGAACAACAAAGTAAAGCGAAAGGAGGAAAAAAAAGAGGCAGAAGGAACCTTCAAGAGTCAATATAGGTTATGGGAGAAATGCTAGTTAATATAGGAAGAGTAGTACCGCTCTCAGTGGTCTTCCACCACACAACCCCAACCAATCAATGATAATTACATCATGGAAGATTCAGGGTCTTAATAGAAAAGGTAAGCATAGATACCTAGCAAAAAGGATAAAAAGGGAAAAACCCCAAATTATGTTGTTACAAGAAATAAAAATAAGAGGGGGGAAAATGGAGGAGATTCTAAAAAAAATTAAACCAACTTATGAAAGTATGACAATTGATGCAAACCGTAGTGCGGAGGGAATCGCAATCCTTTGGAATCCTGCAGAAGTCACAGTAGACTATTGGATAGGAATGAAAATGATTCTTTTTGGGAGATTTAGACTAATAGGCCATAGAGAATGGTTCTTGGTCTCGGTGGTGTAGGGACCCCATATACCAATGGAAAGGGGAGACTTCCTCCTTCAAATACAACAATTAGGAAACATGCGCACAAACAAATTGTGGCTAATAGCAGGCGATTTTAATATTGCAACTGCAAAAGAGGAGAAGAAGGGGGGATTGTAACAGGAAGAACAAGACATGGAAAGATTCAGAGAAACACAATCGGCCCTAAAAATGATTGATATACAAACCATTAATGGATATTTTACCTAGAACAACCAAAGAGGAGGAAGTAAATAGATAGCCTCGAGGCTTGACAGGTTTCTAGCAACAAAACACTTTATAGGGAGAGACATTTTCTATGAAGCGACAATCTTGCCATGCTAAGGATCAGACCACTAGCCCATAAAACTAGAAATACCCATGAATAATCAAAACCAAAACAGACCCTTCAGGTTTGAAGCTTTTTGGCTAAGAACCAACCTTCATAAACAGAATGGAGCAATGGTGGCAGAACAATGAGAGTGAAATCAATGGAAGTAACAAGATGCACATCCTCCAATTAAGACTAAAAGATCTAAAAGGCAAAATAAAGAGATGGAATAGAGAGGAATTTGGTAATATCCAAAAAGATAAAGAAAAGCTTCAGACATACATGAAAAGAATTCAACAGATAATTATAGAAGAAGGGAGAACAGAGGAACTAGCTCAGGAAGAAGAAGTGGTACTAAGCAGATTGGAAGAAAGAAGAAAACAAGAGGAAATTCTATGGAGATAGAAGTCAAGAATACAATGGTTGAAAGAGGGAGAAAGAAATACGAAATTCTTCCACAGAGCTATGTAACAACATAGACAATAGAACATAATATTTTCCCTCAGAGATAACTAAGACAATAGATTAACACAGAAAGAGGAGATGGAGAGGCTCCTCATACAACACTTCAAAGGAGTTGTAACTGAGACACAAAACAATAGAGAGGAGGAGATAGAAAAAATAAGTCAATATTGTTGGAAATAATA
>APFE030852028.1:0-11500 GCA_000404065.3 Pinus taeda
CAAATAAAGATGAATGGTTTGAGCAAGTAAAATAGGCCAAAATGAGCCCAAATTGTACCAAAATTGGGGCTCATCAAATTTACTAAGGTGTTATAAACCCTAGACCATGAAAACTAAACCCTAAACCAGAAAACTAAACCCTAAATGCTAAACCCTAAGCCTTCGATAACATTTC
Source organism: Pinus taeda (assembly GCA_000404065.3). Classification (NCBI taxonomy): domain Eukaryota; kingdom Viridiplantae; phylum Streptophyta; class Pinopsida; order Pinales; family Pinaceae; genus Pinus; species Pinus taeda. The sequence continues at coordinate 176 of APFE030852028.1, forward strand.
AAAAAGTGTTGTGTAACTTTTACTTATGTGTTAATTCAAAAAATTTACTAAAGTGTGATAAACCCTAAACTATAAACCCTATACCCTAAACGCCAAACTCTAAAAGCTATACCTTATACCCTAAAACCTAAACCCTAATTAATTTATAACATTTTAAGGAGTGTTTTGTTAGTTTTATTTAAGTGTATATTAAAAACATTTGCTAAAGTGTTATAAACCATAAACCTTGAATGCTAAAGCATAAGAATTTTATAACATGTTAATAAATATTTGTAACATTTATTTAAGTGCTTATTAAAAGAATTTACTAAAATGTTATAAACCCTAAATCATAAACCCTAATGTTTATGTCCTATATGACTACTTTTATATGTTTATCTTAATTAAATAAATCAGAACTAGACTTAGTTGATCACATAAATAAATATTTCTATACATGCAATAATCACACATATAGAAATGAAGAGAAAGAAACCTCCATGCGTTGTCAAATGGATTATTGTATGTTATACAAAAAAAAAATAGAACCACACTTATTGAGATGAATCTACTCTCTAGGAAGCACATAATTTTTCTTATTTCCAAAATTATTAACCATTGCTCCTCTCCTATGCTGAAAAATTGCTAAATGATTCTCTCTTGATATATGCAATCTTTTTAGTTTACAATAACGTGTCTATTAACGTCTATCATCTTGTCATATTTTTTCTTTGAGATAGATAACTACTCTTCTTAATAATAACACTAATTTTGATTGACTACTATTCTAATCCCCTTATATAGATAAATTATCTATGTATATGACCCATCAAATAGTTAGCTAATATTCACTCATTGTAAATGTTAAAAAATAGAATAAAACAAGATATATTCTCAAACTGTGCAGCTCACGGGTGAGGAGCTTCACTTGGAGACTTCCTCTAGTAGAACACCCTACACCTTCGTCATAAATCGTCAAGAATAAATAGTTTACATGCAAGTACGAGTGTTAGAAAAATCACCTATAGTGTAGGAACTAATTCCTAATCTAATTCTCACAGACAATTAATGGACGAACTCTCTCCAATAATACATTCTACATTAATTTTGACACTCCCCCTTAATGGAGAAAGGATTCACTAGTTCTCGCAACACCTCCTTAAATAAATCAAATTTAATTCATCCAAGGGGCTTAATAAAAATGTCTGCAACATTATCCCAAGTATTACAATATTCAGAGTTAAATGAAACCGAGGAGGTAAGATGGCAACGTCTAGGGTTTGTTCGAGCAGAGGTTTTGTTGTTGCCGCAGTGGCTCCCAAGCCCACCTTAGGGGCCGAAGCCAATCCAGGGATTGGGGCGACGACGATCTTTGTTGGTAGGCGGTCATTCTTGCATGCGCCTTCAGAGAAATGGCATGCTTCCTGCGGGAAAACGCTGCAAATACACTGAGATCAACGCGGAAATGCAGCTGTGGGGTTATTCGTCACAAGGAATCACGCGATCCTGGATTGGGAACAAAATGTAAGATCTCAACGAGACCGGGAGGTGAGGGTTTCAACGGCGTCAAAAATTTTTAAGTGGATACACGAAGAGGCCTATCTCTGGTGGAAGATCGAGGCCCTAAACGACGCTCTTGAACAAAAAAGTTGTCGTTCCGTGTGGCTTTTAGAGGCCAGGCTCTACCAAACCGCACGAAGAAAAGGTAGGGGAGGGCTGCATGAAGCAGATTCTATCCTTCCTTCAACGCAGGACCCCAAACATTATAGTTTCAGCTTGGATATACACGATCTAGCCTATATACGAGCACAACGCGACCCAGGCAACAGACTGAGGGTACCAATCAAAGATTGAGCAGGGTTTTAGCAGATCCAGACAAGTTCAAGGAAAAACAAACAAAAATAGGGCCAGATCTGGAGGTTTGCTTACAGCCAGAGTAGGTAAAAAATTCTTATTTTCAGATTCTAATTAAACCCCCTCAGGGAAAAACTCGTTTAGTATGGGTTCATGCAGGAAGCACCTCCTTGTAGCTGAAACAACAGATTTGGGCTGAAATGGGATACCCAGTTCAGATCCAACATCTGGTCAGTGGCAGGCGGTCTCTCCAGGATCTTAGATCGATGGAAAGCTATGATATTGGGCTAGTATCAATCATTACATTAAACTTCAAATTGAGAGGAGAGGCTCTGCCTCAGGGACAGCCAAGCTCCTTAGGGGGGGATAAGGGAAAAAATCTGCATCCCAGCACCAACCCAAAGGAGGTTTATCCTACAAAAACATTCTTGAGGGCAGCAGAGACATAGGGTCTTCTTCAGATCAAGGCGGACACATACCCAGGCCATACATAGTAGATCAGTCAGACCAAACCCCGACCTTAAGTTTAGATTCTTCAGGGCTTGACGATTTCGTAAAATCCTACGAAACGCAAGCTCTAATATGCCGCTTCAACAGCTTTTGGCCTAAACCTTTGGATCTTTTCCATTGGATTTTCACCAGCTAGACCATGGAATGTGATATTCATCTATGTTCAAAGGGGTTTTTCATAGTGAAATTTACATCCAAGGAAGTCAGAGACACAGTCATCAGTACAGGGCCATGGTTTTGGGGAACATCGGGGCTATTTATGACCCCATGGTTTCCAAATTTTGACCCAAACAAAATGACTCTAACCAAAATGTCGGTCTGGGCCAGACTATACAATCTTCCTCTACACTTTTGGAATGAACAAGTCTTGGAAGGCATTGGGAACAACTTAGGGAAATATATCAAAACGGACCTGGAAAGGATCGATGAAAGGATCTACACTGTCGCACGTATTTGTGTGGAAGTAGATTTAAGTAAAGGGTTGACGGACAACATAAGGCTGATCTACAAACAACAAAACTGGTTGCAAGTACTAGATTATGAAAACACCGCTTTCAGATGCAGGCTCTGTAGGCAGATAGGACACCTGCAAAGTTCATGTCCAGAAGACAAGAAAGTAAACAATAAAAAGAAGCAGAAAGGGAAGCAGAAGAAAGGATGGAAATTCTCACCCCCAGACTCAGAGGAAGAAGAATCAGAAGCAGAGGTGGAAGAGGCCCCTGCAGAGAAGACTGAGGTATCTCAAGAAATCGAGAATCAGAAGGGAACCACACCGAACAACAAGACAGAGACGACAAGAGTGGATCCAAGCATGGGAGGCATCAAACGGCAGCACCACTCTGATACTTCAAACTCAGACAAAGAAACTGGCCCACAGAATACAGAAACACAGATAGTCATTGCTTCGATCGAGCCCACTCAAGGAGAGTGGCGTAAGGTGGAAAAGAAAAAGGGGAGAAAAACCTGAAGTGTGACTCTCTTCCGGAATTCAGTTTTTTGCCCCTTTCTTCCTCTCTCCTCTCTTTCTCCTTTTCTTTTTCTTTGTGCACATTAGTCTCCTAACGATGCGGTGGGTGCATATGCACTAGAGCTCTTGTGGCAGCCTACAAAATGTTTCAGAGCTTATGCTAGTGTAACTTTTCATTATTTTTTTAATAAAAAGTTACAGTCTTTTCCTTTGGAAAAAGGTATTACAATATTCAATATAAATTTGTTTTGACTAAATATTCTCTCTAACAAAGTGAAACTATGTATCACTATGCTTTGAGTTTTTATGAAACACTCGATTGTTTGCAAGTTATCTTGAGATTTGATTGTCACATTTGATAACTATAGGATCCTTTTTCTCTCCTCCGGCATCATGAAGAAGTCTCCTCAACCAAACTTCCTTAAACAGTGTTGCACACACTGCTTGATACTCTGCTTCTTCTAAAGAAAAGGTTACATTGTTCTTCTTCTTGTTGCTCAATGAAATGGCCCGAGACCCAATGTTGAATGCATAACATGTTATGGATCGTCTATCATTCAGATTTCCAGCCCAATCTGAAACTGAAAAACCTGTCAATCTAACATCAAATGAATCAGTATATTTGATAACAAAGTCCAAGGTTCCTTGAATATACCCTAAGACACCATTCGCTTCCACCCAATGACTCTCAAGAGGCTTTGACATAGATTGCGCCAAAGAGCTGACTACAAAAGCTAAATCAGGTCTAGTTGTAATTAGATAAATCAAACTCCCAACTAGTCATCTCTATAGTGTTGAATCCACCTGCTTAGAACCATCATCATTATGGAGTTTAAGATTCTATTGTAACAACGCTAAGGAAGCTTTTCACTGATACATGTTGAACTTTTTCAATAAGCTCCTCACATAATTTCCTCGAGACAAAAGAGTATATCTAGAGTCCCTCCAGACTTCAAGACCCAAATAATAGTGTAACTCTCCAAGATTTGCCATATCAAAATCCTCTAACATCTAAATTTTGATTTCTTTAATGAGATCATATCCATTTTCTATAAGAATAATATCATCTACATATAAAGAAATCAAAACAATTTGCCCCATTTTCATCAAACACAATATACATAGTAGGGTCATTCTTTCTCTACTTATAACTATGGTGCAGGAAAAATGAATCAATTTTATCATACCATGACCTCGGTTCCTGTTATAAACAATATAATGTTTTTCTCAATCTACAGGCTAAATTTTCCTCCATTGTTTCACAAACCCCTCAGGTTTGATTAAATACACTTCTTCTTTCAATTCACCATTTAAGAAAACATGTTTCACATCTAGTTTGTGTATCATCCAATGATTTATAGCAGCTAAATCAATGACCATTCTAATTGTGTTTAATTTAGCTACATGGGTGAAGGTTTCCTCATAATCTATGCCTTCATTCTGTGAATAACCCTTTGCCACCAACCTAGGTTTACATTTGTCTATAGTACCATTGTTTGCCTTCAAGTAGTTCAACTAAATCAGAAATTTTGTTCTTAAGTATTGACTCATATTCCTCTTCCATGGATATTCTCCACTCATCATATTGACTTTCTTATTTATAATTAGAGTGTTCAACAACATTTAACATACTAGTTATAAGACCATGATCCCTATACCTTACTAGAAATTGATTTTCCCTACCTGATCTCCTTAGTGGTCAACTAACCTCAAATCTGTTTTGATCATATCTTAGTCAATATTTGGAGAAAATAATATTAGATTATAAATTAATTTAGATAAGTATATAATGAGATATTTTATATTAGTGTATGTTAGTTTTATACGAATATTATATGACCAACTATTTCAAATGTGTTTCAAATTAACACATTGAAAACTTATCTCCAAGAAGTGAATATTTTAACTCAAGTAAACTCTTGCATGTTAGGTTGGATGTTTTCTCATGGAAATCACAATGTTGGAGAAAAAATTATTAATGGAGATTTAAAAATAATATTTTTGGTAACTGCTTAATGAAAATTTGGAAACAATAAGTAACTTAAGATGTCTCTATGAGGAGTTGGACAATCACTACACCAAACATTTCTCGCTATCAAGTTGGGTTGGGAAGAGACTGTTCATCCCAACAAATAGTAGACTGTCATCATGGCTTACCTCACTCTAATTAAAAATCAACACATATTTGAAATTACATGAATGATTCAAGTAGTAGTCTTCTGCAATTGAGAAGAAGAGTTAACCTCCATAATTTGGGTTTATCACACAATCGTAGCCATGGATGACTCTTACTCTTAGACATTGTCTCTGAGATTTCAAGCGATAAGCATCTAGATCACTCCAGAAATAACTTGAACGGTTCGATCCATGCCACCTTCAACCAACTACTAGAGTTGCAAGTCTTAAATATTTTCTCCAATTTCCTCAATGCCGCAATTCCATCATTATGAAGAAATCTTCTGAATCTTTTATAGCTTAACTTAAGTGACAATTTTCTCACTAGAGCCATGTTGTTTGAGCTAGGAAAATTAAAGTACCTATAACATCTATGGCTAGTGTATTGAAATTTCTTCAAAGATTTTTTTTGGATGTTGTTGCGTCAGGTAATGATTCTACTTCATACAATCACTTCTATCATTTAATACATGCTAACAAATTATGTAGCACAATATGTTTACTCCAAATTTAGAGAAGGATGTTATAGAAGTAACCCTTACCATTTTTATGATAGTAGCAATATCAATACATGTCTCCATTATCTCCTCATCATAATAAGAATAACATTAATTCTATTATCTCTTTCTTAGTTTATTCTCTTTCGAATGAGGTAATTTCTCTTTTGGGCTATTGTTCGTAGTTTATATCTTCCACTTCTCTAATCATCTTTTTATGAAAGACAAAAATACTTTTTGCAATTGAAAATTGAGACATACACTTAAAAATTGAATTCTAAAAAATAATATAAGTAAAATCCTCAATAAATTTACTTTAGTGAATCCGGCAGATCTTTCTAGATACACTGAAGCAACAATTGGAACTTATCTATACTACCTCCTAGGAGAATTCAGATTTCTACTCAGAAATAGGGAAAAAGTAATGATAATCACAATGTGTACCTTGTGGAAGTCATCAGTTTTGGTACTTTTGTAGAATCCAATCAACATTGCAATACATATAATTAAATTTGGAAAAACATATCTATACTTTGTTAATTTTAGTGCATCGAGCGATAAAGTGGAAAATCATATTGTTTTATAAAATCTAATATACATAAAATTAATGTTGTGAACTCGTAAGCATAATAGCTAAAATGGGCTTGACACACAAACATTAAGGCCTCAAGTTATCTAGAAAATATAGGCCGTTATCATATCATATAATGGGATAATTATGACTACTCATCAATATCATTACCATATATTGAATCCATAAAATGCTTTTTCGATCAATGTCAATAGTCAAAATCTCATGTGCATAATACAACATTTTTTATATTCCCTTTTCATGGAATTTAATTTGAAGGAACTACACTTGATTCACCTTTATCTTCACTATGTCAAGCCACTTTAAGTATATATAAGTTATAGTTAATATGCTAAGTATTAAAGTTGATGTGTACTATGACTTTTAGAGTTACAATGTCTTTATCATGGCATTGTACGAGGGTGCATAGTTTCTAGAAATCATTGTGTTAAAGATCATAGTGCACTATAGTTTACCTAATTTTAGAGTTACTATGTTAAGGATTATAAAGTAATAAATGTCATTTTTTTAATGGTAATAGCGGTAAGAGGCGGCATTGTGGAAGGCTTTGTAATTCTCGAAGAGTACTTGTGATCACCCTAAATTAGGGGTTAAATCGGTTATGGGACATTTCAATTTTTTGGCATTCATAATGGCTTTTGTTTAAGGGACACATATTACATTAGATATTATAGTGGTCATAGTGGTGAAAGGGAAGAGAAATAATTAATATATAGTGCAATGAAGAGGAATATCTAATAATAAGTTTATTATAATTAGTGATTTCAAAGATAGCCCTCCAAGATTTAGTATATAGGGTTTTTTAAATGTCCAGTGTTTTGCAACTCTTAAAAATATTGAAAAAATTTATCCATAAATTTGAGATAAATAATTTATTTGTATAATGTAGCATTCAAAATTTTCTAATCTAAGATTATTTAAAAAAATATATAAATTAATTATTTTTTACTACTAATTAAAAATACTACTAATCCATATGACTTTTTTGGTTTATTAAAGAATAATACTATTAATCCATAGGAATTTTAATAGGGATTTTTGCTAGTAAACAAACTATCTTTAAATTTTATTTTAACAATTTTACTATATCACAAAAAAATACTAATTCTATTTGCTTATTCATAATTATGCAAATTCATTCTCATTATTGGAGATGTCATTGAGATGTTGTGTAGATAATGTTTCAGAGAACGTCCATGGCTTGGGCCGCTATATAGAGATTCAACTATTAAATTTACACATTAACTTTGTGCATTTTCTGTGCACTTTCATGAAAGAAATTCACGTATTTTCTTATTTTACCAACAATTTTTTAACATTTTTTTTTTAGAATCATTTTAGCTTTTTTAAATTTAATTTCTTTTAAATTTTACTTTTTGGAACATTCCAAAATGCAATTAGAATTATCCTTTCTAAATTTAGGTGTTAAGATTTTGTGTTTCAAAAATCTAATTAATACTTCTTATATTCAAGAAAAGGATTGGGTTTAGAGCTTATATATATATTCAAGAATATAAATTATTTTCTTCTTTCTAAATATTGCTCTTGTCTTTTTGTTTCTTTTAAATTTCAATAATGTAATTAATATTTGCTAAATTTAACATTTAGATGACTATTTTTGCTTTTTTGCACTTTCAAGAAGAATGTGAAGCAATTGTAGAAAATAAGAAAACAATTTTCAAATTTAAATACATGCAACTCGCCTTAAAAAACTAATATAATTGGTGTCTTATAAAAAAGTTCCATAAATAATCTCCAACAACATTATATCAACATCACATGCTAAAACTCATAAATAATAAAAATTCATTTCAAACATTATATTCCCTACCATTATAATCATATTCTTTATTGCTTAGCCTCCTTCCAAAGTGTTGGGGACTGGTCTCCCTGCTTAAAAAAAAAAAAATTGAAATATTAAACAACCGTACCTGTACCTGTAATACGTGTAGATTGTCTTATTGGAAAGCTTGTCAAACTTGTCACTTACGAAAGACGAATCACATAGAAGAATTTAGTGTGCACATGAATAGTTGTGACATGTCAAAGGATTTATATCACGCGAGAAGCCTTACCAGTATTGTAACAAGTCAAAAAAATTATACAACACGTTATACCAACATCTTTGATCCATTATATTGTAACAAGTCAAAAGATTAAACGCAGATGCGTAATTAGTTGGTGCGTGTGACACTTACCATTAATGCGACTAGTCGGTGCTTGAGTTCATCCAACATTCAAACGAATTTATGCCAATTAATGTTCATTTAACATTCAAACGAATTTATGCCAAATAGTGTTATAAACTCTGACCAGAAACGGTATATTCTTCTCTGACAATGTCAGGTTCGTTTAATGTTCATTGAATCTTCAAACTAATTTATGCCGCTTATAGTTTGTTATAAACTCTGACAAGAAACGGTATATTCTTCTCTGACGATGCCCGGTTCGTTCGCGTTCGTTATATGTCAAGTTTGTTATAATTTATGCCTAATGTTTATAGAACCTTCAAACGGATTTATGCCGGGCGCGGGCGCGGGCGCGGGCGCTTGTAGTTTGTTATAAAATCTGACAAGAAAGCGATATATTACACTCTGTCAATGTACGGTACGGTTCACCTTCGTTATATTATCTAACAAAAACAGCATATTACACTCCAGTATGTATGGGCGCGTGTACAACAGAAACCTGATCATGAAGTTTATTACACTCCAGTATTTATGGGTGAGTGTACAACAAAAACGTACGTGATCGTGGAGTTTGTTATATTAAAAAAAAACAATCTATCACTCTAATAATGACACATGGCGTTATATATTATGGAAATCGGGCGTGATATATTATGGAAATTATGAAAATTGGGAGTCGATGGAAACGTTTAAAAGGCAGAAACCAAAAAAGACATGGAAAGTATATATATCCGGGCAACCCTTATCTTCTCGATTGTAGGTTCGATCAGGCCCACCTCTCGGCCTCCGTTTACATAGACTAATGTCAGAAATTATTTGTGGTCTGAAACTTTCACCGCCGGAAACCTTGCCCGTAACTTTCACGTGGTACCGGAACAAGAAGGTAGCAGGCAGACTCTATCCACTGTAGAGTCCAGAGTCACTTAGATAGTTGATAGAAATCAAGGACATCTCTGACAAATGCTCATCGAGAAACATAAAATATGGTCATCTCCCAACGTTTCGTTTAAATTTAAATGAAAATTATTATATTATATTTAATTTAAATGAAAATTATTTTTGAAATATTGTTTAAATTTTAAAAGTTATATAAATTTTAATATATTTAAAATTTTAATTTGCATTTTTATTAAGAAGGTTGAGAATTTTGTTTTATTTATAATGTTATATAAATATTATGGTTTATCTTTTAGACATTTTATTGTAAAAGGATAAAAATTATATATATAAACAAAAATTTAATATATATAATTATATTATTAGTTTTAAAATATTTTTAATTTAAATTTATTTTAATTTTCTAATAAAGTTGAATGTGTAATTTGCAATTTTTAAAATTTATATTTTAATAATTTTGGTTTTTATAAAATTAAAAAATTTAATTGTTGATTGCAATATAAATAAATATTAACTATTATTATTATATAGGTATTTTTATGTAACTATTATTTATATTAAATATGATTTTCTATTCTATAAATATATTGATGCTTAAAATTTATTATTATGGTATTTATTCATTTTGAAAATTTATTATTATTTTAATTTATATTATTATTAAAGTACTCGTTTATAGCTAAAAAAATTGAATAAATTGTGGATATGTGTGCTTATTTTGGAATTGAGTTTCTTGCATTTTAATTTAGTTATCAATAATTATTAAGTGGATAGTAGAATATTTAACCTGTGCTAAATATTTATAGTAGTATACACAAATTAAAGATTGAGATTTATCTTGAAAGTAGTTGTGTCATTTTTCCATTTTAACTAAATTGATTATTATTTTTTTAAATGGAATATGACCAAGTTATATATGAAGTGAATGATGTTTTTTTGGGTATGGAGAATTGATAAGCCATGATATTGGCCCATGGTATTGTAAAAAGACCTATCTATAGAGTAGGAATACCCATGACAAAGTGAGAGTAAATCTGTGTGGTTAAGAATATTTTTCCATATTATTTTCAATGTATATATATTTAGCTTATACATTACTTCTTTTTACTATTTATGAGCGAGACGATATAAATGAAATAGTTGGTCAAGTAAGCATCAATTCATAATAAGCATCTAACTAACTAACCTATAACTTTATTTTAACTTAAGTCCTTATAAGTTTATATCCATAATAAGTATCAAAATAAGTACTACATCATATATCTTGAGTTGCTAAAATTTAAAAAATTATAAAAACTAACTCAATTATAACATTATTTAAATTAATTATTATTAATAATTATTCAATAGATGTGTTTATTCTGGAATATGGTTTCCATAATTTTAATGTCATTATTAATAGTTATGCCAATATGCATAGCTATTTCGGAATATGTATTCCACATTTTTTATTTAATTATCAACAATTATAAATGAGGGGAGAGAGAGGAAGAAAGAGAGAGATGAGGGGAGAGAGAAGGAAAGAGTGAGAGACATATTTACGGAATTGGAGGGGGAGAGAGTGGAAGGAACAAAGACAGAGAAATAAAGGTTGAGAGAGAGTGAGGGAGAGAGGAGAGGAGAGAAGAGAAAGGATAGGAGAGGAGAGATATAGGGAGAGAAGGA
>APFE030852034.1:0-11847 GCA_000404065.3 Pinus taeda
TTAACCTAAAGAACAAAAGGAAAAATAGTAAGAAGCAGAATCTCATGGCCATTGATTCGGGAAACCAAGTTGAAAGAAACTTAGACACAGATGAGAAGATCGTCTATACATCAATGCATAAGGAGGAGAATTTGAGTAGAATTTAGCATCATGAAGGGAAATAAATGACCAAATTATTCCATATAAAGATATAGGTCAAGAAGACCAAGATTGATGCTATGTTTGACTCAAGATCACAGGAAATTCTCATTATAGCAGAGCTAGTCAAGAATTTGGTGTTGAAATTTTGTGATCATCTAAGCCCATATCCAACGGGATGGGTGAATAAGGATGAAAAGATTAAGGTAACAAAATAGTCAAAAATTAGATTTGTTATCAGTTTTGATTTTATTGATGAAATAAAACTAGATGTGGTTTCCCTTGATGTATTTGGAGTTGTCTTTAGGAGTCCCTAAATGTACATGTGAGATGAAATATTAATGCAGAGATCCAATTAGTATTGGTTTGTCAAGGATGAAAAATTGTTCACCGTAAACGTGCACAAAGGAAAGCCAAAGATTGCACTAATAAGTGCCAATGAAGCCAAGAAACTAATCAGTTCCATTAAGAATTATGTTTCATTGTTCCTAAGAGAAAAAAAGTGTGTAGAAGAGATAGTAAGAGGAAAACCATCCGTAGTTGAGTGTATTAAGAAACATAAAAAATAATTGGAAGAGTTGCTATAGGCATACATGGATGTGTTATAGGAGGCTGATGGGTTACCACCTAAGAGGGTAGTAGATTTGAGATCCAGCTATTTTTGGACACCCCATTACCAAACATTGGGCTGTACAAGCAGTCTATTACAAAATCAAGTGAGGAGAAGAAAAAGTTGCAACAACTAACAGAATAGTCTGTCACTTGACCAGGCATATCACCATGTGGGTCACCCCATAATCATTATACCAAATATGGATGGGTCTTGGTGAGTGCGTATAGGTTATAGGGAATTGAGCAAGATCATGCTCAAGACCATACTTTATATCTAAAGTATGGATATCACCAAGATCGAATCACATAAGAGATACCTAGAAGACCACCTTCAAAACCACACAAGGTTTGTATCAGTAGTTAGCTGTGCCATTTGGCCGACATAATACACTAGTTTTATTGATGAGATTAATGAATGATGTACTGCACCATTTTATATATTCATTTATTATTATTTATTTCGATGTATATTGGTATATAGTGCTACCTCGGAGGAGCACATATTACATTTGGTGCAGGTGCTGGAGACATTAAAGAAGCACCAACTTTTAGCAAATCTTAGGAAGTGTGAGTTTGCACAACAGTTTGTGTATCTAGGGTACATGGTAGATGAAAGAGATATGAATATAGATCCTATGAAGCTAGAGGCCATAATGAAATGGCAAGTTCCTACTAATGTTAATTAGAGGAAATTTTAGTCTAAATGTGCACATGAAATTTTATGTACATAATATGTAAACCAATCAAAACCTTTTAACTTTGAAAACAGATACATGTAAATATTTTGGGGGGAAAAGAAGAAAAATACTTTTTTTATTATTGCATTTGGTTTATCTCTTGATAGGTTTACTCAAATTTCACGTTTAGGCACTCGTTGGATGTAGAATTAAATTCCACATCCAATGAGTACCCATTATGCATATTTATGAGAAGACCCACGTTGATAATAAAAAAAAAACTACATTAAAAAGCTGTGTTGAATATAGGTTTACTCAAATTTCAAGTTTAGACACTCATAGAATCATCTCCAACTTGTAGGGAAGATCATCTCCAACTTGTAGGGAAGATCATCTCCAACTTGTAAAGGTGTGTGTACTGGCCCAAGATGCAAGAGAATCTAGCTAGGTTCATAAGATGATGCATGGTTTGTTGCACCAACAAGCCTAGCAACAAGAAATGGGGTCTATATCACCCCTTACTTATACCCACTCATTCTTGGGAAATCATGCGCATGGACTTTGTGTAATGTTTACCAACAACTAGGGAGGGACATGACTACCAGTTTGTGGTAGTTAAGTTCAACAAGATGTGCATTCCGATTCCTTGTAGAAATATCATTAGTGGGGAAGAAGAAACAAACGTGTTCTTTTGACAGGTCTAGGTGCACTTTGTGATACCGAGGAGCATCGTTTTAGACAGGGCCACAATATTTGTTAGTGAATTTTGGAATACTTTATGGGAGAACATGGACATAAATTTGAAGAGATCTACATCATTCCATCCATAGACACATGGGTAGACAAAAGTAGTCAACACAAATTTGGTACAACTTATGAGGGCATATAACTAGAATAATTTAAAGACTTAGGATGAAAATATGGTATATATAAAGCATTCTTAGAACAGAGCATTCCACACTTCTATTGGAAAGTCCCCATTTAAAACTTGTTTTGGATATTTGTTGTTTTCACCCTTGAACATTACATATGAGCAGCAAGGAGGAATGATGAAAGATCTTATACGAGATGCCTTGAAAACCCAGAAAATCACAGAAAGCTTTCCTGGAATGGCCTCACACTAATCTGCGTCTTAGTTGTTGGAAAACTGTTGTGCTACTGTTGCTAGTGGAAATTGAATGAGGATTTGGGGTTGCTCCCCTCCTCAAAAAAGGCTAAAAATTTGGAATCCGATTCTACTCAGAAAACCCAAAAAGCTTTTTTGAAATGGCCGACCCCCGAAAATCACCCCCTTGGGGTTCTACCAATTTCCTCAAAGGCACTGATGAAATGGCTGTTGAAATGCTGATGAAACTATTGCTGGAATGCCAATGGAAATACCTTGCCCAAGTAGGCACTCGAAGTCCCCCGGGGCTAAGGGTGAGATCTCCGAACGGAGACACTCAATGCACTAAAATGTGTTGCAGACTAGCTAAACAGCTAGTGTGCTCTAAGTCTAAATGTCTATCACAAATGCTCATAACCAGAATGATAAAAATGAGGGGGCTCCTCACTTTTCTTTTTATTTACAAATAACTATAGAAGGTAAGAATTGAACAAAATCTAATATTCCAATTAGCCATGGCTAATTAGGAATATTACATATGGTTATCTATTGATGGTTTAGTATGACTATTAGGAGATGGTGTTCTTAACTTATCACGGTCTCATACTTTCCTCCACTAATAATTGAGTTTGATGAACCTAGACACCTATGTAATTGGTAATATTGTGATGAATTTTGGCATTTCTCAATAGTATTATTAATATTATTAATAATGAATGTGAAGCATTGGTAGCTATTGGATGATGGTTAGGAGGATTAGTCATTAATTATATTGTTGATATTATATATATACTTAGTTCCTAACATTCTTATTAATTTTTAAATTCTATGGCTATTAATGATGATATTATCTATTCTTGATGTTGTTAAGGTATTTGCAATAACCCTTGACACATATTAATATGGTCTAATTTATTATGATGTGATTAAGTTTAATATGATGCTTGCACATGTATATGCCCCATTAGAAATACATTCTATTGTGATTATATAGATGCATTGGTAATGTGTGGCTTATGTGGTTATACCACTAGCAAGGCATTTCATGAAGTGTGCATTTATTAAATACCCTATTATTATAGTGATTTCATATTATTATTGACGATGTTGTTAACTTAGGATAGAGTGGTTTCACCTTATGATTCATGATGTGTACATACAATTAGATACCTTATAAGGAACAATCCATTTTTGGATACTTTCTTTTGATTATTGCTATGATTTGATACTTTTACTTAATATGGTTTAGCACAGATGAACATTTATTAGGTAAAGTTTCCATATAATGTCATTGACAATAAAATTTATGATTTATGCTTGGTTAATAAAATACTTCATGTGATGGATTATAATAATGATGTTGGATATATACATTAGTGTCTTCGATAGACTAACTTGCTACAAATTAAAATCTTAGTGGGTGCGAGAATGCACTTGAAGGAAGGCTCTTGTCCCAATGAGGGTGGGTATATGGTTGTAGTAGTTAGAAGACTTCAAAAATGGGAAAAGACATGTTAGAATTACCTTCAAATTTAATTCAGGTAAATAAGTAGGAAGGAAACTTATTGCATTTCACCTTCACCTGTCCTTGGACACTTGTAAATTCACCCTCAAGCCCAAATTCACCCTTACATGAATAAATGGAAGTGAAAAGGAAAATATTGGGAAGTTTTTACACTAATATGAGCTATAAAAGAAGTGGTTTCATGATTTTATTTATCTTTTAATTAATGGGGAAAGAAGTTTTGACAAACATAGTACTCTAATTGCACGTGTGTCATGTTTTAATGATGTTGTCACGCACACACACACATACACCCACCTAGTATATGTTGACTAAGAGGTTGTGAGTGTTATCTTAACTTGAAGGGGTAGTAAATATCAATGCCATCAGGCCATTATTTTAATTTCCCCCCAAATTTCGGAAATTTCACTATTTTCATGACTATTATCATGAGTTAAAGGTGGTAGTGAAGTCTTTGTATGAGGGGGCACCGCTACTATTGTGATTATGATCTCTAGATGAAGGCTAGAGTAATGCCTCTACTTATCATAATCCAATGGTATTTGGAGGAGTTTAAAGCATAGGGTCCTCACCACCACACTTATGATGAATTGATTGAAATCTTGTTAATTTAGTCTTGATTAGTTAGCTGAGATTCTTGAGAACATAATCAACTTAGGGTTCCTATCATCACCCATATTGAGACAAGCTCGAAGGGAAACACCTGTGAAGGTGGCTTCATTGATTGGGTAGAAAATTGACCATTGGTGTGATTTTCTCTCTTAATTATTAAAGACTAGCTCGTGGCAACTTCTTGGATATTCCTATTAGGAGTTGGAGAAAAACTAGCTTGGCCTTAGACATTTGCAAGTGACAAGCTACATGTAATTTTGTGTTTAAGTATTTAATTTGTAAAATGTTGGTTTACTAAATAGATTATTTGATTGCATGGTCCTTGTGTCCCTTTGGTATGCCATCAACTATAATAGTTGTAATTATCAATATATGCATTATACATACTACTTTTAATTATGGCTTAGATTTCTATGTTGTGTGTATGTGTGTGCAGATGGTGAAGGTAAGACCCTTTGATGAGATATTACAAAGACATAAAATAGCCCAGGTTTTCTTCAAGTGGAGGCCCTAGAGAGACTAATGGGTCTAGAGGACCCATTGATTTTAATTTTTTTTACTGTGAATCTAACTAACAGATCTAAGAAATTGGTGTGCTTACGATAATATGGAAATATCAAAGAGGAAATATAAATATAACATGGCATATTCAAAGCAATTATTACAATTGTAGCAAATAATTTGAGATCACATATGAGAACTAGACATTTTGGTCACATAAACTTCATAATTTTTCTTTATTATTCTTTTTCTTTTATTATTATTCATGTTTTTACCACATCAATTTTGCTTATGAGAAAATTGTTATTTTCATTACTTTTTCTTTTAATTCTACTAATGAGTAATAGAAACCTTCATTATTTTATCTAAATTCATTCATTATAGTATCATAGTAAGTATTGCTTACATTATTTTATAATGAATATTGTAACAAATTATTAGTCCTTGCCTTTGATAGGGACTATAGTAATTGCCTCACTGTCAATAGTTCATTCACTGTAGATAGATTTTTTAACTTTAACCGAAGTTTCCAAAAAATGTTGAATATTTGCATTTTCCTGTAAATTAAAAAATAATTTAATAACTTCAAAATATTATTTCTAATTTTCCATTGGATAAACAACCCTTGATGTGACATAATTCCCCTGCTAGAGGCTAATTTAATTTTGGTATTTGTCAATTCCTGACATATAATTTTAAAATAGAAAAAAAAAATCTAAATGGTCATTCTGTCAGTGATTGCTTTGACACTAGAATTATTAGCATGGCATTGACACTGATGTTGTTAGCATAACGCACTTAGTTGTCTGCCCAGATCCTTTACATAAGCTACGGATTGGGGGGGGGGTGGAGGGTGGTGGGGGGATCATCTACACATATGAAACTCCTTTCCCTACATATGAAATTAATTTAAATTTAAGTATAAACTTTAAATTCCATTTTAAAATTTCATACATTTAGCTATGTACAACAAGAAGTGTATGGATCTGAGGATGTGTTCAAAGTAAAGGATGTGAGAAACAGAAGGTATATGCAATAGAACGATTCTATAGAGCGAATGTGTGCATGGAAAAATAACTTAAACCTTTTCACACACACATGAAATTATCTGAAATTTAAGAAAAAAATAAAAGACTACACAAAAAATTAGGAAATTAAATGTTGTTGTAATGGTTAACATATTTTTTCATTTTAAACATTTACACATTCAACTATGTGGAACAATGGTTGTATGGATATTGTGATGTGTGCAAATTAAACGATGTTTGGAATATGGGAGAATGTGTGGGAGAATTTGTGTGCAAATGGAATGCATGTGCAAAGAAAGAACATAAATTTTTTTCTCCACACATGAAGTTATTTTAAATTTAAGTAGAAAATTTAAAATAAAAAACATATGGACAATTAATTGGGAAATAAAAATTTGTTGCAACAATAAACATATTTTTTAATTTTAAACTTTTACACATTCCACTATGTGGAATAATTGTTGTATGGCATTGAGAATGTGTGAAGAGTAAAGGATGTGCAGAATAGGGGGTATGTCTGCGAGAATGGGTGTGCAATGACATGTGTGTATGTGAAAAATTGGATTTCAGAAGCCACTACTCAGTGCAACCTTCTAATTCGTGTATATGATAGAAAATTAAAATTCTACTTAGATATCTTTCTAACTTCAAAAATAGCATGTGAGGTACATGGGACCTAGTACAGGGTGCATAATCCTCTTTTGGTTAAGTGTAATTCAACCATTGGTTTTCTTCACAATTTTTCAATAAAAGTTCCTTTTCGAAAAGCCCCATTAAGATATCCACAAGAAGTTTCTCATGTATGGAAGAAGTGTTGTGGGGGAAAATGTGTGTGTGGAGCAAGGAACATGTTAACACTATGATCAACAACATCCAAAATTTTTCTTATACTTGAATTTTGGACCCTACTAAGGATCTCACGATCTATCATTCCATGATCAATTGATGTTTTGTGATATGTTTACTTGTCAAAGTAACTTGTTCAGACATGCACAATCTCGATTAAACTTATGAGCACACTTTCTTTATGCAATGTTAAATAAGCATCACACTGTCCACCAAGGCAATGCATGTGTGATGTTCAACTCATGTTGACAGTAATTGCACATGTTCATTAACAATCTCCCTCACTTTCGTTTCATTTGTACTTCTATTTTAGTGAGTTTTCCTAGCTATCACTTTTGGCGCACCTTCACTTTCACGAGTGCTTCTTTCACATTTTTGACTTTCATTTTGGCTTGATTTCACTTTAATAAGTTGAATTTTCATGTTGGCTTTGGCCTAGAATGTGTCACTTTCAAGGTTTTTCAGATTTTATAAGTGTCATGTTCATGCTTTCCTCCTAGTCAATGAAAGTTGTAAAGGCATTAGCCCTCTTACTAGGTGATGAGCGCAACTTATCCATGAGCCTCACTATCATATCTTTTCATCCCGTAGTTGTACACTTAGTGTTTTCTAAGGTCCCATCCCACTCACATTGCATTAGTACTTATTAGGATAAGGGACTTAACCTTTTTCTACCTCCCTTAGTGAAAATCACATTCCAGATGAACAAGAAACTACTATTGGAGAGGATTGTGCCCTCCCAATTTTGAGTGCACTTTGGAACAATGAAGTTCACATCAGAAAAATGAAGCACACTCTGGAACAACAAAGTGCAGTTCAAAACCACAAGGTGCACTTTAGAACAAAAATGCGCACTTCAGAAGAAAAAGGACCTTCTCTCCCTTCAAAAGTGCACTTCAGAACAATGAAGCTCACTTGAGAAAAATGAAACGGACTTCAGAGCAAGAAGGCACACTTCAGAAGAATGAAGTGCAGTTTAGAAAATGAATGATACTTTATCTCTTTAAAATCACATAGCACAACCACGAAGCAAAAAACCTTCATCATTCCCCCTCCCTTAGAGTGCATGGTGCAGTCGTGAAGCATGATGTATTCATCATTCCCTCTTCCTTCAGGGAAAATGATGCAGTCATGAAGCTGAAGCCTTCATCCTTCCCTCTTCCTTTAGGGCTCATGGTATAGTCACGAATCCTTCATCCTTCCCTCTTCCTTTAGGGCTCATGGCGTAGTCATGAAGCTTTCATCCTTCCCTCTTCCCTTAAGGCACATGGTGCAGCCACAAAGCATGAAGCCTTCATCCTTCTCTTTTCCCTTTGGGCGCATGGCATAGTCATGAGGCACAAAGCCTTCATCCTTTAATATTCCCCTACGTGCTCTATGCTTAGTCCTTTCTTATACCCTTTATATTGAGCACATGTTGTAATATGGAAGGCTGAAGAAGTCCTCCTCTTAGCGCTTGAGTAGTTGAATTGTGATTTTCCCATCAAGCCTACTTCGTTTAACCCTCTCATAGACCTATCATGAGACAATCATTCCACGATCTAGGTAGTGATATAATAGATGTTTTTAAGATTGATTTCATTTTTGCATGAATGATTTTCATTAGCAAGAGTAGTTTCCAAGCTTGAGAAGTTAATTCTTAAAGAAGATGTCAAGGTGAAAGCATAAAGAAACACCTGCATAGAAGAAGCACCAAAGAGAGTTATCAAGAATACATGAAGCAAATCAAGGACCAAGATAGAAAGAATACCTTACATGATGATTTAGAGGATTCCAATATTTATCCAAGACCCTTTGGATGGTTGAAATGAAGGAAAAAATGGATATTTTATTAAAATGAAGTATAGATTAGATCTATCATCCAGAATTCAAGATGAAGAAGTAAGGAAGACATATTGGCATTTCCATCTCATCATGAAGTCAATGCCAACATTTCCAAGTTGTAACTTGTACAAGTGTAATCATAACAATCAATGTATGTCCATGTGTCATGCCAAGTCATTTTGTGGAATGTAATGATGTATATTCAATGAAAAGGACAAAATGTAATGTGTGGAAGTCCAAGGGCCATATGTGGAATATGAAAAGTCACATGGAGAAGTCAAAAGGTCATTTAGAAGTTCAGAGGACATATTAGAAGTCCAAGAGCCATGAGGGTAAACCAAGAGTCAAGGGGAGATGAAAGTTCATTCATCTTGTTATAAAAGTAACCTCATAACTCAAGCAAGGGATTTTTGGAGGCTTAAGCTTTGGGGAGCTAGTCTTGGATTCTCTACTTGGGATAGGAGAGAAAAATATTCTTTGGAGAAGCAAGAAGTGACTTAATGTTCCACTACTAGAACTAGTTCCTTATCATTGTAGCTATGTACTTGGATCTTTCACCTAATTGAAACTTAATGAACCAATACATTTTCATGCATGTATCACAAATTTTTAGGACTATTCTTGGGATGTTTATGGTATATGTTGTGTTCATATGTATTGGATAAATTGAACTATTTCAATGGCTTTAATACTCATCTTCTTGAATGTATGTTGTATTCACTTTAACAACCGTTATGTCAACTATTTTTCTAATTAATCTTTTCATGCTCTTGTGTGTCTCTTTTAGGTTAGAACTATTACTGCCTTCGAGACACTCACTCTTGTTTGCCACTTGTAAAGGTCTCCTTTTACACATTGCAATTAGTGTTTCACAATGTAATATTTCTTGTTGAAGGTCTACATAAATAATTGTTGGGTTGTGTTATATTCTTTCCACATAGTTAACAGGGGGTTTGAGGGGTACCCGTAACCCCACTTTGTGGGGTCCGGGGTAGCACCCCGGAAAATTTTGGTTTTGGACCCTATGTTAGGTTGGGCGGACCCACCTACAGCTTTGTGCATGATTTTCGCACATGTTGTTTTGGACGTGATGGTTTTCGGTCCATGGTTTTGGACGCGATGGCTTTCAGTACATGGTATTGGAGGCTTCGGCATGTATAAATATGTATTGTAACATTGAAAGGAACATAATGAAAAATCAAGCTGGTAGTCTCGGTTTTGGGATCCAGTGGGAAATCTTTGTGGATATGTGTTTTATGTGTTACGCTCTTGCATTTTTATTTTTCCTGTGATTTAGAATTCGTATGCAGTTAATTTCTGTACAAGGTTAAAAGCTACATTTGGTATCAAAGTTGTTTTGGCTTCAAGGGGATGCCTTTGTTGCTGAGGGGTTTCGCTCGGGCCTGTGGTAGACCCTGTTCAGTGGGAGATCTACGAGATCGATTCTGGTGGTGAAAGAAGATGGCGAGTAGTGGAAAGATAGAGATTGAGAAGTTCAATGGTCAGAGTTTTGAGTTGTGGAAACTCAAGATGGAGCATCTGTTGGTGGATAAAGATCATGGGATGGCGGTAGATCTGGGTACTAAAGCAACGGGAGTGACCGATGAAGAATGGAAGAAGTTCGATCAGAAGGCAAAGAACACAATACGATTATGTGTCTCAGATTCAGTATTGCTAAATGTATCACAGGAAGCTACGGCGAAAGCTCTCTGGGACAAGTTAGGGACTTTGTACCAATCTAGGTCTCTGGTGAATAAACTATTCCTGTGGAAAAAGCTGTATAACCTGAGGATGAAAGATGGAGACTCGGTGACAAAGAATTTGAATGCATTTATTACTGTGGTAAGTCAGTTATCATCTTTTGATATTAAAAGTTCAGATGAAGATAAGTGCATCATTTTGTTATGTTCTCCACCAGATTCATGGGATAGTCTGGTTATTACAATAGGTAGCAATGCAACTGCTTTGTAGTTTGATGAAATAGTCTCAGCCTTGCTGACGAAGGAGATGAGATGGAAAAATATGGACAACCAAAATGGTGATGCCTTGTCTGTATGAGGACGGTCCCAGAATAGAAACAAAAATAAGTCATCAAGCGGGAGATCTAAATCTAGAGGGAGATCTAAATCTCCAGGAAAACCTATAAAGGTGGTGTGCTGGAAATGCGGTAAGGAAGGGCACTTCAGAAGGGATTTTAAATCTAAATCTCTTGATAAAGGAAAGGGATCTGATGAAGCTCCTTCTGCAGAGGCGAAAACAACCTCAGATGAAGGTGGGGATGTGTACTTGGCTTCTTTAAGTACACATGTAGATCATGAGGCATGGTTGATTGACTCAGGTGCATCCTTTCACTTCACTCCCCCATAGAGAGTGGTTCTGCGAGTATGAGAAATATGATGGTGGTGATGTCTTCTTAGGAGATGATAGGAAGGCTAGAATCATTGGTCGTGGAAAAGTAAAGTTGAAGTTGCAAGGTGAAGGGTTAGAACCCTTCCGGGTGTTCTGCTTATTCCTGCATTGGCCAGAAATATTATTTCTGTAAGCAAGTTGGATGATGCAGGTGTAAAGACAGTGTTCGAGAAGGATACCTGCAAGATGGTTTGAGGAGCACTGGTATTGATGTGGGGAGTTCGGATTGGAACTCTGTACAAGCTGCAAGGTAGCACTGTTGTTGATGGGTGCAATAGTTCTATGGTTCCTGAAATGGAGCAGAAAATCTAGTGGTCTCTGGAGAGAAGACCATGCTGTGGCATCAAAGGCTTGGACATATTGGAGAGAAGGGCCTTCGAATACTTCAGGGTAAAGGTATGGTAGAACGTATGAGTAATAGCTCTCTGGATTTTGATTTCTGTGAAAATTGTGTATATGGGAAGCAGAAACAGGTGAGTTTCCCCTCTGGTGGTAAGAGGACGAAACAAATATTAGAGCTTGTGCACAGTGATGTGTTTGGACCTGTGAAGGTTCCATCACTGGGTAAGT
>APFE030852034.1:14185-39931 GCA_000404065.3 Pinus taeda
CAAAGTGCAATTTTCTTGGCAAAGAACCCTACATATCATTCAAAGACAAAGCACAAAGATGTTTAGTATCACTTTGTGAGGATATGATATAAGACAAAAAGGTGTTGCTGGTAAAGGTGGACACTTTGAAGAATACTGCAGATGCATTGACAAAATCTGTGAGCTCTGAGAAGTTCTCTTGGTGTAGAGAAACAATGGGCGTTTTCAGGGCTGGAAAAATGACTAAGCTCTCCTGTGGCCCCTGTGGAAAGGAGAAAAACAAGTGGAATTGTTGGGTTGTGTTATATTCTTTCCACATAGTTAACAGGGGGTTTGAGGGGTACCCGTAACCCCACTTTATGGGGGTCCGGGGCAGCGCCCCGGAAAATTTTGGTTTTGGACCCTATGTTAGGTTGGGCGGACCCACCTATGGTTTTGTGCATGATTTTCGCACATGTTTTTGGGACGCGATGGTTTTCGGTCCATGGTATTGGATCGATGGTTTTTTTGGTCCATGGTATTGGACGTGATGGTTTTTCAGTCCATGGTATTGGATGCTTTGGCATGTATAAATATGTATTGTATAACATTGAAAGGAACATAATGAAAAATCAAGCTGGTAGTCTCGGTTTTGAGATCCAGTGGGAAATCTCTGTGTATATGTGTTTTATGTGTTATGCTCTCGCATTTTTATTTTTCTTGTGATTTAGAATTCGTATGCAGGTAATTTCTGTACGGGGTTGAAACCTACAATAATCTCTTATGTTATCCATTGAAACCAAGGTGAAACTTTGTGTTATGGTGGCCGAGTTGATACTTCGAATGGGGCTCCTACTCCAAATGGTGTGAGTTATAATTGAGACTTCAGATCGGGAATACCCCCTATGTGTTGGCAGTATCCAACACCATCAACATAACACAAAATTTATTTTGCAATGTTCTACATGTGTCCCTAGTTCTGCACATCCACTCACATTCCCCCCCACATACCTCCATCCCACACAACACTACATATTAATCAAAAGTTGTTGCAATGGTTAACATTCTTTTTCATTTTAAACTTTTACACATTCAACTATGTGGAATAACAAGTGTATGGATCCAATTATGTGTGTAATAGGGG
The DNA here is from genome assembly GCA_000404065.3 of Pinus taeda. Taxonomy (NCBI): domain Eukaryota; kingdom Viridiplantae; phylum Streptophyta; class Pinopsida; order Pinales; family Pinaceae; genus Pinus; species Pinus taeda. Next base: position 15,288 of record APFE030852034.1, read on the forward strand.
GTATGTGTGGGAGAATAAGTGTGTAGAGGGGATGTGTGTGCATAGAAAGAACTTACAATTTTTTCCACACACATGAAATTATTTTAACTTTAAGCATCAAATTTGAAATAGAAACTGCACAAATAATTGGGAAATTAAAATTTGTTGCAATAGTTAACATATTTTTCCATTCTAAACTTTTACACATTCATTATGCAAAAGGATAGGTGTTTGGATCTAGGGATGTGTGCAAAGTAAAGGATGTGTGGAATAAGTGGTATGTGTAAGAGAATGGGTGTGCAGAGAGAATGCATGTGTGGAGCAAGAACAAAAAAGAATTTCCACATACATGAAATTATGTTAACTTTAAGTAGGAACTTTCAATCATGGCTAGTCAACAATGGCTATTAAAAAAAATAGTACTTACCTCTACTAGCGAGTGTAAATATCACTTCGTAGTCAATTAATTTGATACAAGAGAATCACTATCAGTAAATTCATTTTGACCATGATGGTCAAAATTTCATTTACTACACATAGTGGGTTTGTTGAATTTATTTTAATTGTTTTAAATAATTAGAAGAATTAGTATTTAGTTAGAATCATTATGTGTTTGTATAGAATAAGAAATTGTTCTAGCTAATTTCAACAAATACTATAACCGTTTTATTATAAGGATATTTTCTAGATTTAGGAATTAGATCCACAATTAGTGTATCTGAACTGATTTTTATGTTTTATTAAAAGTATATTTTGTGGCTCAAAAAGAGGTTTAGATAATTCAGATAGTTTTGTGTCAAAAGTTTGAATTAGTGTAGTATTCTATGATTACATGAAGAAACAAATTTCAATTAAAAATATAGATACCTGACCTTTGAATGGATCACTATGCGTTCCTTGCCTAATTTAGTTTTGTTTCCACATTGATGAGTTATAAAAGTTTTCATTAAATCCTTGTTCAAGCTTCAATCCCAAGTGAAAGAGAGTCATTTCACTCTAAATTTGCATTGGGTTAATTTAGGTCAATGGAAACCATTGCATTTACCTCGGGTATAGTTGGTGTTGCATTGAATCAAATCTAAAGCAAATTATGGAAGAGTTATAATTTTAAAGGGGAATTTATTTATTTTTCAAGTAAGGGCACATAGTTTGAGACAGGTTGTAGTTGGCAGTTAGATAAGTGGTGTAGTTGTTGAATGCATAGTGAAAGCCAACCATGACCTAGAAGGACCCAGTCAATCATTTAGTCACATAATATGTCCTACTTTCAACTTATTTGTATTGCAGTCAGAGCAGTCAACCCCCAACTGTAGTTAGAATCCTTCTACAATGTCAAACTCTATTCACCAAGCCTGACAACCAGCCTTGCAAAAAATCCTAACCCTCGACTAATTGTGGATTAGTCAGCACTGAACCCAATCAGGAGTTATAATAAAAATATTTACTTTTCATAGATTTATGATCCAACTCGGTAAATGTGTAGAATAGGTTGGTTGTTTTTTCACGTAATTAATAAAAGTTTATTTTAAAATATTTTCTTGATTTATTTTAAAAGAGAGCTTGTGTATAATTGTGATTTTTGGAAGCAAATAATCAAGTTGGGCATTGGGAAGGACTAGATCAACATCAATTGTGTTATCAAAGCATGTTTATTTCAATTAAAAAGAATAATAGTAGATCATCAAGGAGTATTTTGAGGAGAAGGTCAAGGTAGGATTATAGAAAATGTTTCTTTTGCAAGTTCAAATGAAAAGGCTTCGAGAGAAGTAGCAACTAGGGAGACTGCATAGAAGAGAGACACTGATATGAGATATGTTAGTGATGTAAGGATCATGAAGATATTTGCTAAAATAAATTCCAGGCCAAAGATGGAGATTCTGCCATATGAAGGTAATTTAAATGTTGATGAATTAATGTATTTGATACATACTCTTCCTAAATATTTTGATTATGAATAGGATGAAGCTGATAAATGAGTTAAGTATGCAGTAACAATATTGAAAGGCCATGTTTCACTTTGATGGGATGAAGTGCAAGATGAATTTTATGTCAGTTAAAGAATATATAAAGGAGTTTTATAAATTGAACATTACAGTTGGTCGTGTATAAGATGATGTTGAGAAAGTTACTAGACATATTAATGGTTTTATATTTGATATTCAAGGTAAATAAATTTATTGTTTTTGAAGAGTACTGAAGTTACATATTAGGACCCCTTAAAAGCTGAAGAGAAGTTTTCTACTAGAGAAGTCAAGGAAGGAGTCTTGCAAGAGGCATAGGGAAATAGATTGGAAGAGGAATAATTTAGTTTGCAAAAGGAGAAGATGAAGGAATTTCCAATAGGAAATCACTAAGAGGAGGTGATTCGAGATGGAGGAGGTCAATATCTAGAGGCAGAGGTCATGGAAGAGACTACCATCATAGATGTTTCAGATGTGGGAAACTTGGGCATATGTGATTGGATTTTCCTAAGAATGCACCAATAGGTCAAATAGGTGTACATGTCACTGAAGCAATGAAATGAATTCAGGATCCAACTGTTATTGAAGAGGTTCCTGAAGTGGGAGAATCATTGTTAATGAAAAGAGTGTTGATCAAAGTTCAAAAGTAGTCCAAGGGACCAACTCAAAGTAGAAGTTTATTTGAAGCAATGGGTAAGTCAAAGGGAAAGGGTTGCAAATTTGTTATTGAAAATGGAATTACTAATAATTTGGTTTTGTGGAAATGGTAGAGAAGTTAAATTTACAAAGAGTCACACATCCTCGTCCTTATAAAGTATCATGACTACAAAATGGACACCAATTATTTCTTAACAACGAGTGTAAAGTAGATTTTGATATTGGAAAATATAAAATGAAGTTGTTTGTGATATAATTCTACTGGATATTTTCCATGTGTTATTGGGGAGATCATGGCAATATGATAGGAAGGCCATACTTGATGGGAGAAGGAACACTTATACTTTTGAAAATAATGGGGAAAATCATGTGTTGTTACCTTTACTAGATGAAGAAATTAAAGAAGAAGTAAGTCCCAACGTATTGCTTATGAGTGGAGAGGAGTTGTTGCAGGAACCCAAGAAAGAGTAATTGCACTTTGCTTTAGTTTGGAAACAACAAGTAATTCTTACCAGAATCAATTTAAATGATTTGTCAAATAAAATTAGAAATTTGTTAGCTCAATTTACTGATATTATTGTGGATGTGTTACCAAGTAGTTTGCCTCATGTTATAAGTATTATCCATCATATTAATTTAATTTTAGGATCTATTCTACCAAATAAATCTTCTTATAGAATGAAAAAACAATAAAATGAAGAAGTAAATAGACAGGTTCAAGAATTATTGGAAAAGTTCCTGAGAAAAGAAATCTTGTGTTCTTGTGTTGTGCTGACAATATGGAGTCCCAAAAAGGGAGGTTGGATAATGTGTACAAACTCTAGGGAAATTAATAAAATTACCATCAAGTATTGATTTCTGCTCCCATAAATTGATGATTTAATTGACTGTTTAGGTGTATCATTTTTTTTTTCAAAAAATTATTTAAAAAGTGTATCGCATCAAATTTGTATAAGAAAGAGAGAGACAGAGATGAGTGGAAAATCGATTTTAAGAAAAATCATGGGTTATATGAGTGGCTCGTGATTCCCTTTGGTGTGTCCAATGCACCCAACACATTCATGAGGTTAATGAACAAATTTTTAAAAGAATTTGTAGGGAAATTTGTTATTATTTATTTGGATGATATGTTAGTGTACAAAATGAATAGGGAAGAGCATCTATAACATTTAAAATTAGTTCTCGGCACCCTGCAAAAAGAAAAGTTGTGGATAAATTTAAAGAAGTGTAGTTTTATGATATTGATTTATTTATGTTTTCTAATTTTGAAATATGGGTTGAAGATGGATATAAAGTGTAACAAAATGTAAATTGGCCAGTTCCACGAAATTTGAATAAGGTAAGAAGTTTCACGAACTTGCTAGTTTTTATTAAAAAATTATAAAAAAATTCAGTAGTTTGTGTGCACCAGTTATTGAGACAATTAATATTACTTCCAACAAACCATTTAAGTGGACTTTAGCAACAAACGACAATTTTAAATTTTTGAAACGAAGGATCACTAAAAATCCAATTTTTTCACTGCCTGGTTTTCAAAAATCATTTCAAGTGAAGACAAATGCATGTGATAGTGCTATTGGAGTAGTTATATGTCAATACTGGTGTCCAATCGCTTTTTTAGACAAAACATTAAATGAAGGAAAGATAAATATTTGCATATGATAACGAATTTTATGATGTTGTGTAGGAATTGAAAAGGTGGCAACATTATTTAATTCCAAAGGAGTTTATTTTATTCACCAATAATCATGGATTGTAGTTTATAAACAATCAACTAAAAATTAGCTCGAGGCATGCTAAATGGGTAGAGTTTTTACAAAATTCCACTTTTGTGATTTAGCACACCAATGGTTCTTCAAGTAAAGTGGTAGATGCTTTAATTATAAATAATTTAGTTCTATAGGAATTTTAGTTTCATGTTACAAAATTTGACGAAATTAGAGAAATTTATGAGAATGATGTGGATTTTAGGGAAGCATATGAAATATGTAAAAATCCAATGATAAAAAAATACAACACAATGGTCCAATTATATGATTCAAGATGGTTTATATTTAAGGACATCAAAATTTTCATTCCCAAATGCTCCATGAGGGATAATTTAATACAGGGAAAACATAGTGAATGATTGGTTGGACATTTTGTGATTGACAAAAAGATTTTTTTGTGTTAAATTAATTTTATTATTAGCGAGACATGCAAGCTAATGTGAAGATATTTGTAGACAGATGCAAGATTTGTCAGTAAGTGAAAGGAAAAAGTCATAATACTATATTCTATCATCCATTACCCACTCCTGACAAGTCATGGGATTTAATCAACATGGAATTTGTTCTTGGGCTACATTGAACTCACTGAGGTAATGAATCTATCTTTCTTATTGTGGGAATATTTTCAAAAGTGGCACATTTTTCTTTGTACCAAAACCACATATGCAACTAGTGTTGATAATTTTTTTCAAACAAATTGTGAGACTACGTGGATTGCCTCATATTATTGTGTGAAACATGGATACTAGATTTGTGGGCAATTTTTGGAGAACATAAGGGAGGAAGCTAGGTAAAAATTTAAATTTTAGTTAGGCATATCATCTGCAGGCCAATGGTGAAACATAAGTTCGTAATCAATGTTTGGGAAATATTTTGAGGAGTTTGGTAAGTGATCATCCTAAACAATGGGATCAAGTGCTTGCCCAAACAAAATTCATTTATAATGTTTCATCCAACAAAGGTATAGTTATGAAACCATTTCAAATTTTATATGGAATGCATCTTAGAGGTGTATATGAGATAAGAAATTCGGGTAATCAAGAATTAAGAATTGCAAGAGAAGAATATTTTGTAATTAACATGCAAGAATTACAGGAAAGGGCGAAGAAACAACTACATGAATATAAAAGAAAAACATATTAACAACGGGTGGACATGAAGAGGAGAAAAAAAATAATTTAAAACTGGTTATTCATTCAAAATACATTTGATAAAGGAGATATTTCTAGAAGAAACATACAATAAGCTCAAAATGAAAAAACTTGGTCATTGTCAAATCTTTAGAAAATTTTCCTCAAATGCATATCAAACACAACTCGCTCAAGACATTGGTAGTTTAACTCTCTTCAATGTAGCTAATTTATATCCTTTCAAAGAACAAGACAATATTCTGAATGATATAACTATTATCGATGAAAATTAGACTAGTGGAAGGGAGAGCCAACTTCCAAAAGTAATTCCTAAAGGGATTGAAGAAGTCTTGGACTAGAAATTGATAAAACGAACGAGAGGCAAGGAATAATATTAGTATTTAGTCAAGTGGAAAAATCAACTAGGTGAAGATTCTACTTGGATGACTACTATGGAAACTCTTATGGAGAATTTCTTTCCTCGGAAGTCTGATGTAGGAGCATCATCATTAGTAAATTAATTTTTAACGCGATGGTCAAAATTTCATTTACTACAAGAAGTGGGTTTCCTAAATTTATTTTAATTGTTTGAAATAATTAGGATAATTACTATTTAGTTACAATTATTATGTAGTTTCATAGAATAGGAAATTGTTCTAGCTAATTTCGAGAGATATTGTAACCATTTTATTATATGGATATTTTCTAGATTTAAGAATTAGATACACAAATAGTGGATGTGAACTAATATGTATTTTGCATAGATGGGAGAGAGGTTAAGATAGTTCAGATAATTTTTTTCTGGAATGTGTGAATTAGTGTAATACCATATGATTTCTTGAAGAAAGACATTTCAATTAAAATTACAGAGATTCGACCTCTGAATAGATGACTATTCGTGCCTTAATTAATTTAGTCTTGTTTCCACATTTATGAAATATTGTAACGAACCTCCATGGCCTATCTAGAAAATAAGCCTAAATCCCCTAAAAATTTTAAAATTTCCTTAGACATAGTTAAGGTTCCATGTTCCTTTCCCCTAGGCGGACTGCTATATCACCTTTAGGAAGGAGATTTATACCATAAACACATTATCTCATCCTCATCAAACAATTTCTAAAACATAACTACAGTTGGAAGGGAAGAAGGAGCTATAACATGCAACCATCAAACTTCTAGTGACATGCATGGTAATGAAATCCTCCTCTACTGGATTTATAGAACTTACCGCCTAACAGTTTTTCATGCATCTATCTCTCATGCCTAATTACCATATGCATGCATAAACTATATAAAAGCTATTAAATCAGTTAACCACATGCATAGTAATATTCCATCAGTTCCATAATAACATAACTTCTAAGCAATAGACAGAATGCAATCTAGTCTCATTGAGTATCTATGAAATAGATAACTTGACCATCATAGACTATTCCATTACTTAAATTATACCATAATGATTCACAAGCATCTACCACTATTTTCCATGTTAACTGGAGGCTTTATATAGCATTAAAGGTTCCTTCACTATCATAATGAAGATCTCCATTAGATTGATTTGTTATCCTACTCATTCACAGGCATAAGAATGGGATCCACCACATGAATCCACATAGCACCATACTAACACATAAACCAAGATGGGGCAACATATCCAATACTGAATCAAATAAAATAATCACTTAAAGGGTAAGAGACCGACATACAAAACATCCCATGCATGTGAATCCATCTAAAACAATCACTTAGAGGGAGGAGCATCACCACCCAACCATGAATCACCTATAATAACCCCCGAGTCAAGGTTCTTTCCAAGGATCAACTATCCTCAATTGATCAATGCATTGGGTATTTAATACCCCCTTTCATGATTTTATGGATTTTTCCATTTGCCTAGGTCTTTTTCGAAAAAGCTTGTCTTTATCTACCACGAGGTTTTTCCTCATAAAATCTTGCCTTTATATCTTGCAAATCATTTATATCAGATGAGTATTTATCTCCCATCCATCAGATGGATCTGCAGTCTATCCAATCTTATCTAGAATCCCATCTAGAATCCTTATCATGAAATATTTATCTCTATCCCATTACTATATGGGGTTTGACAAGAATCTCCTCTTTCTTGGTGCTCCACCATCCAAGTGATTTACTTTATTAATTTATTTGATAACAAATTTTCTTTTTATATAACATATACCTAGCTTTCCTAACCTTAGGTTTAGAATAGTTTAACCCACAAAGGAGGGTATCACACCTATCTTTCCTCAACTTAGGTTTCCAATCATTTAACACACAAGGGAGGATATCATACCTAGCTGTAACTCATCTTAGGTTTACAATAATTTAGCACACAAGGGAGGGGTGTTACATACTCCCCCTCTTAATTTTTACACCATCTTTGGTGTACCACTTCATCATGTCCTAGTTCATAGGTATCTCATTTCTAAATCAACAGCTCTCATGGCTCTGCCATCTGATGCAATTTTTTGATGTACATTGGTCACAAGGAGTGCTTCTCTTCCATAGCTACATTCCTAACCAAGATTTCTCCTCTTTCATAGCTACATTGGTCAGAAAGAATGCTCCTCTTCGATAGTTACATCAGTCTCAAGGAGTGTTCTCCTTTCATAGCTACCTGTAAAATTGTTTACAAACCATTTGTGAGAATTTATAGATGCAAAATTTTAAATATGATACATATCATAATCTGTTACTTAATATTACTAAAGTAGCTTTTGTTCATTTTTCATTTTATCTGAATAATGTGTGTTCACTTCTATCATTGTTCCAAGCCTTTGTGTTCTTTGTTGAACGCCTACTTCTTGTAGTTTCTCTGCATACAACACATTTTTTAGCATATTTTCCACATCAATATGCCTGCAATGTCATAACATATTAGTTCACATAACAATATATATTCATCACATATATTCTTCTTAGTTGTATATATGCCAAACTTAACCATGGTTACTTATCCTTGAACCACTTCTTACTTTCCTTCTTCTATGCAACCACCCAGTCAGTTGTCCTACCAAAAATATACCCAATGTATTCATGCATACCTACACACAATGTGTTATACACACTGATATACATATCATATTTCAAACATGTAACATATGTAGTCATATGGGTACCGTATGTACTGCTACACATACTACCATATGTGGTACAACCCATCATACCATTCCCATGGTATCACCTACATTACAAAAAATTTGTCCACATATTTTTCTACCATGGCTTTTTTTTTCTCTGCAAATACTAACTTCTATTAACTGAAAGGCAAAATGTTTTTACATATGAGCGAGGCGTTACATTACTCGAAAAACCAGAACTGCCCCATTATAGACATAAGCTGGGGAAAACAGTTACAGAGTGCAAGAGACCAGAAAGCATACATAGAGAGAGACATGTGTCGCCAAGAAGGAAAGCTGAGCCAGAACAAAGACACAAAAAACATTGCAACCCAACAAATACAGAGTCATCAAATTGCCATCTGGGAGCCAAAAAACAGTAGGACAGTTGCATAGAAACCTGACCATAAGTCTGAGACTGGAGCCGAAACAAAAAGAGATAGTTCCAATAGGCGTTACTTCTCTTTTGTTGGGTCATTTTCCTTCTTCTCATCTCGAGCAGTGTTGCCATCCTTGAAACCTTCATTACCGCTTAAATCCCTGTCAGGGATTGTTATGGCATGTTCCGCTTCACCATGAGTTTTGTCCTCAGCTGCAGGTCCTGTGTCTTCCAGAGGAGGAAGATTTTTGAGAAAAGCTTCATGTTCATCTTTCTCTTTGTCCCAATTTTCCTTGTTGTTACTGTCCAAGGAATTCTCACTGCCAGGAGAGGGATCAGGGGCGATGCAGGTCAAGGGGGAGACAAGGTTTTCCTCTTCCAAGAGTATAAGGGTGATGTGGGAAGTTACCAAGGGCCTGTGCAGGTTACTTTGAAACTTGAAGTGCATTGTTTGAAAATCACTATTTGGCCTAGGTTTCCGAACAGAGCTAACAGAAGGCCCAGCTTCATGGGCGGGGGAGGGATTGAACGGTTCTGTCACTGTTTCCATGGCCATACCGACTGGAAGATGTAGACGCTTGTCACGACGTCCCCCAGAATGATGCCTTTTGCCAGAACGAACCATGATAACCGAACGAATGTAGGCCTTTAAAGGGTTATGGACACGATGACCACCAGGACAGAGACGGGTGAGGCAAGAAGGATTCCCAACAAAGCTATCGACCAACACCACCGAGCTATCGACCAACACCACAGTGTGACTGAGCATATAGACAACCACGAAGATAACAGACATATATAGAGTGCATAAATCCAGAACAGGGGAGAAATTACCCTTGAGAGAGATGGCTTTGAGCCTACGACAATGCCCTGAATTTACACCATCACCCGTAGCTCCGGTAAACCTAGTTCTAATGCCGTGCAGCAGAGCACAAAGCTGGGTGAAAGAACCATGGATCGGCATGATTATAATAGGAGGCATGTTGCATCGATCAACACAGGACTTAAATACAAATCCCCTTCCCAATCTCACATTAATATCCATTCCTCGCTCGCATGAGTTTACGTCCCGGGAGGCCACGTTGCTCTGCAGCTGGTAGTTCTAGGTATTAACTACTTGCATGGAGATCTGCGGTACCACATCTACCACCCAGATCCGGGAGAGTGTTTTTTATCTCAGGCATTTCCTTCTGCACATGGTTATTGAAGTCGAGGAGCTAAGATTCAGAGATTAGATTTGTTGGTGATCCGACATGTAGATGTCGTCCACTATCAACTCCCATATTAGCTAAGAGTTCTGCAACTTTGTTCCCGTCTCGTCGAATGTGTTTGAAGGAGATCGCTCTATGGGAACAAAACCAGCGCTGAATATGCAATAGTCGTTGAGCCATTCTCCAACTGTTACTGATCTTGGAGGATGGGGATCCCTGAAGCATTCTCGAGACCACTTGGATGAGGATTTGAGAATCTCCCTCTATTAGGAGCGGGAAGAGATTCCTATCTTGCGCTAGAATTAGCCCCTGCCAAAGACCTTCTAGCTCAGCTGAGTTGTTGGTGTCCCACCCTTGTGAGCCATATTGGCTCCTTTATGATCTTTGAATATCCCTCCAAACCCAGAATTCCCTGGGCTACCCTTTGAAGCCCCATCGAAATTGAGTTTATACATGTTTTTGGGGGGAGGTGACCATTTCACCGATGAGGGATCTCTTTGAGGCTTTGTTCCTTTGATCAGCTCATCTTGCTTTCTGTGGAAGTTCCAGTTATTCCATATTGATTATTCCCGAGGGAGAGTGGGGAGATCCTCTTTGTACCATGTTTTTAGAGATAAGGTTTCTTCAATGTTTTGATTTATGATTTTCCATATCTCATCCAGTGGTTTGGATTGGTTTTTGAAAATTCTACCGTTTCTCTCCTTCCATATGGCCCATGTTACAAAACCTGGGATGAGCTTCTAGAGAAAATTAAAGATTTTGCTTTGAAAGGGGTGGGGGTCCCAGTTGCGTATTGTAGCTATTATGTCTCCATTTTCCCCTCCCTCTTTCTGACAACGGAGATTTATTTTTTTCCAGATCTTGTAGGCCAACGGACAATAATACAAGAGGTGTTCAATGGTTTCCTCTTCTTTTTTGCAGTTGAAGCATATGGAGGGGCCATTGAGATTTCTCTTTCTCAGATTATCCCATGTAAGAATCCTCTAGTGACCTAGGAGCCAAAGAAAGGTAGATACTTTAGGCCATATGGAAGGATCCCATATTCTACTCCATAGCGGATTGAGCCTTATTTGATCTTTGACGAGTATATTATATGCCTCTCTAGTGGAATAGATTCCTCTTTCTTCGTATCCCCATCTAAGAATGTCTTTCTTCTCAAAGTACTGTATTTTCCTTTTTGTTAATTATGTATCCAGAGTTTGTTGGTCTTGCCTTGCCCCTTGAGCTATGACCTGAGTTGCCTTGAGCCATTCTCTGTAGTCTTGCTGGGAGGTATTACGCCAAAAGTTCCTTACCGTATATTGGGGATGAAGATCCTGTTCCAGGGGAACATTAGGTGGGAAAAGGTCCATGAGTTTAGGCATCTGTTGCCAAGAGTCGTCCCAAAATCTGGCCTGATCACCATTCTTCTCTTCCCAAAAGCTGTGCTGTTGAATGAGGTTCTTGTGTTGTTTTCCTGAGTTCCATATAATTGAGCCATTACAAGTCTTTGATATTCTGATGAGTTCCTCCCTTAGACAGTTTCCCACATATTTGGATGTCCATAATAGAGCCCAAGGAGTGTGAGGGCCTGAAAGCCATTTCCACTAGATTCGAGCCCCCATGATAGTATTTCTATGATTGGGATCTCTTAATCCAATGCCACCTACTTTTTTTGGAAGGCAAGCAGTTTCCCATTTGGCAAGAGCCCAATTGCGTTGAAGTCCACTACTACCCCAGAGAAACTCCCTTTGGATAGATTTGAGTTCTTTGAGAACCCATTTAGGAGCTACAAGGATGGAAAAAAGGTATAGGGGCATGGCTTGAAGGACAGCTTTAATCAGAACAAGACGGCTAGCCATGTTAAGAGATCTATGAGTCCAAGAGGAGAGCCACGCTTCCAGATTGTCTAGGAGGGTTCTCCAGGAGGAGTGCTTCAAGCCGGAGGCTATGAGAGGGGCTCCTAGATATGATGAGGGGAGTTTGGCAGAGGAGAAGCTTAGGATGCATAAGATGGCTGACTGGATAACAGAGGGACTATGAAAGAAGAAGATTTGAGATTTGGAATGATTTATAGAGGCGCCGGAGGCATCTGAAAAGTCTGTTAAAAGAGTTTTAAGTTTCCTGACCTCTTGGACTGAGGGGTGCCCGTAAAGCATATTGTCATCCATAAATTGTTGATGGGTGAAAACAGGGGAGTTGTGAAAGGAGAGGCCTTTGATACGGGCAGCTTGCTGAGCATGTTTAATACTTTGCCCTAGACCTTCTGCCATAATGATAAACAAGAATGGGGAGAGGCGATCACCTTGCCTAATGCCTCGGGTAGGATGAAAGGTCTCGAAGGGTATGCCATTAATTACAACAGAGAAGAAAGAGGAAGATATGAGGCTCATAATCCAACGGACCCAGGAAGCATCAAAACCAAATGCTATAAGAATCTTTTCAATATACTTCCAACTGAGGCTATCAAAAGCTTTGGAGAGATCAAGTTTGAGTAGCATACCTGGCGTCTTGGAGATCTTCAGGGAGTGAATTATTTCATGAGTAAGGATGATCCTGTCCGCAATCTTCCTTCCTTCAACATATCCGGATTGTTCAGGCGAGATGATCAGATGAAGTAGAAGCTTGAGTCTGGTGGCTATAATTTTTGAGACAATCTTATAAATTATGTTGCAGAGGGCTATTGGCTTGAACTTATCTGGCCTGCAAGGCATCTCCACCTTGGGTATCAAGGCTGTGAAAGTAGCATTTATCCCTGGAAACATCCATCGGAGAGAGCGAGACTCTTCCACGACTTGCCATACCTCATTCTTAATTAGGTCCCAGAAGTTGTGGAAGAAGTTGGAGGTGAATCCATCCGGTCCTGGGGCTTTGCCAGCTTTTAGTTGTCGCACTGATATTTCCACTTCTTGAAGATCAACAGGCTTGAGGAGCATTTGATTATGCCATCTGAAATGAGTTTGGGGATATTTCTTGTAATTTTTTGAATGGCCGGAGAAGGGTCTATGTTTGGTTCTCTGTGTACCTGCTTGAAGTAATTTAGGAGTTCAGCCTCTATATCTTCATGCTTTTCTACTTTGGTGCCTTGCTCATTTTTGATGTGGGTGATATTGTTGTGCATTCTGCGCTGGATTGTGGTGCTATGAAAGAATTTGGTGTTTTTCTCACCATCTTTGAGCCACTTGATTCTTTATTTTTGACTCCACAATGTTTCTTCCTACTTTTCCTTTTCTGCAATTTGCAATTCAAGGGTTTTTTCCTATTCTGCTAGGTCCTCTGATCTGCCAAGAGTGATGATCTTTTGTTGTAGCTGCTTCATGTCCAGTTTCATGTTCGCTTTCCCCTGAAAGATATTGCCGAATGAAGTGCGATTCCAGTGCTTGATCTTACCTTTTAGGTGCTTAAGTTTTTGTTGGAATTGGAACATTTTGGAGCCTGGAGGTGGATGGAAGCTTTTCCATTCTATTTTAATTAACTTGTGAAAGTCTGGATGGGTCATCCAGAAGGCTTCAAAGTGGAAAGGCCTGCATATGTTGTTTCCCGGTCGAGACCAGTGAAGTGAAATGGGCCAGTGATCATAACCAGTGAAGGGCAGGATGGAGGCCACAAAATCACCCCCAAGATGAATGGCATTATCGGAGAGTAGAAACCTATCCAATCAGGATGCGATTTGTAGGCTTCCTGCTTATCTGTTGTTCCATGTAAAAACTCCATTATTAGAAGGGAGGTCGATAAGCTATTTATTTTGGATGAAATCCTTCAAGAGCGGTCCTTCTTGAGAACTTCTGCATCTACCTCCTCTTCTTTCATCAAGTCTTGTGATCATTTTGAAATCACCACCTGCGATCCAAAGTGGGAGTGGTCTGTTCTGGTTGAGAGTTGAGATGGATTTTAGGATCTCTGCTTTTCGATGTGTTTTCTATGGGAAATAGACATTGGTCATAAGTCCATGTTAGTTTGTACCTAAAATATGAAAAATTGCCTGATGGAAGTTCTTGTGTGCACGAAAGTTGTTGAGCACCATGGCTCTGGAATCCCATAGAATGGCTAGGCCTCCTGAGGCACCATCTACATCAATTGCTATGTTATGACTTCCAGGCCAGAATTTAGTGGCTAATCTATCAAGTACATTGGAATCGCATTTTGTCGCTTGCAAGAATAGAACCTGAGGGTTTTCTTGCTTTATCATGTTTTTTAGGATCAGGCTTTCCTGGGCCATTCAGCCCTCTAATATTCCAAGAGATTAGCTTCATTGAGAAAGATTGGTTTCAGGATGATAATACTTAGTTAGCTTAGCATACCTTCCTGAATCCACTAAGATTTGCCCAACCTTGATTGTTCCCTGAAGAATGGTTTTCCTTCCTCGCTTTTTGATATCTTTGGCAATGAATCTTCCATACCAAGGGCTTCGTGTTTGTATACCTAGAGATTTCTGCCTCTGTGCTCATGATAAAACTTCTTCCAGGTTCTTAAGTTGTCTTGCTGGAATATTGTCGAAGTTATTTGTGGTGCAGGCATTTTCAATACCAAGAAGGTCTAAATCCCCAATGTCTATTGTTTTTGTTTCTTCCTCCATAAATTGAGAATAATCTTGTTCTTCCATTGGTTCCTCTTTTGAGCGGGTATCTGTGTTTGGGTTCTCCGGTTGCCTAGCTTGGGTACTCCATAATATTTCTCTTTGTTTGTCTGAGGTCGAAGCTTCATTACCTTGAGTATCTACTTGTGACATTGTAGAACTTCCTTTTTTTGGATTGTCATCATTCATGGGTTCTGGCTCTGACAAATTCATTTGTGCTTCTGGCTAGTTAGCTAGGGCTCCAAAATTATTGTTTGTGGATGGCCCTGGTTGGCCGGTTTGCGCTACCTTTGGTTTTGGGACATGCTTCTTATTTGCTCTCTGGCGATTCGTAACCTTGATGAATTCATTTCCCTTAGAGGCTTCCGGATCCGATGCAGGGGAGGGTTCTGTGTTAAAGGGAAGTGCCTGAATAAATGCCCAAAGGCATGACATCTTCGACATCGAAAGGGCGCATGTTCATAGTCAATAATCTGTAACTATTCATTGTCAAAGTAAGAAATATTTACCGCATCTGGAAGAGCCTGATTGAGATCCATGTATACACAGATTCTAGCGTAAGAAGTATATCTTCCTGTTTTTGTTTCTTCTGTTGTTTTGACAAACTCACCCAGGGTGTTTCCTATTGCCTTCAGAGATTCTTCCTCCCAATATTCTGCAGGGAGTGAGTATAAGCAAATCCACACCGGAGCCTAGCTGAGGTCCACTGTATCTGGGTTGAATCGTTCCACCCATACTTTGAGAAACAAACCAACCGCGTTGAAGAAGTAAGGTCCGCCATAAAGAACCCTATTTCTATCCTCCAAGCAATTGAAGATAGTTGTGAAAAAACCTTTTGGCCCCAAATGCAAGGTGATATGCCCTTTAGGATGCCACTTTGTGTTTATCCAGCTCCTTAAAGCTTTTTCGGTTGGCCACAGACCAATGAACTTCCCTATTAAAGCATGATCTTTCATGAACTGGATTCTTGCATCGATTCGATGTCCTGGCAGTTCAACCCTTTGGAGAATCACAGCAACTGGTTTGTATGTAGCAGAATGAACTTCTGGTGACTTCTCCCCTTGCTTTACTCGCTGGCTTTCCAGACCATTGTTTTCCCCATTGTGTTTTGGGGCTCCCTTCTTTGCCAAATTCTGGAACTGTTCATTGTCGTTTTGTGGGGGAGGTTCATCACCCCCCCCCCGACTGGGGCTCCATGAGAGTGTGTACCCTCAGTCCTTGAAGGAGAAGGATCTATACCCGTTCGTGTTTTCCGAGAGCAGTAGAATGACAAAGCCTGTCGTCGCTGCAAGTGCAGAATTACAGAGCCTGCCCTTGCTGCAGGTGTTCAAACCCTTTTCTACCATGTTAGTATCATGCCAAACATTCCATTATATTTTTCTAGCAATTAAAGTAATTGTGCTCAGTTGACAAGGAATTTGTATGAGCATGGTTCATTTATGTAATCAGAGAAAGTTTTGTCAAGTGTAAATCATTTTCAGATTTCATGTGGCTGTAACATAATATCAGTAATATTGTATATGTTCATGTATATTTTCATCTTAAGAAGACTATTAAATGAGAGTTTACTAATAGTTAAATCAATACTTTATTCTTAAATCGTTTATCTCAAGTGATTTTCTATGGCCCTTTTTATGTTCCAACAACTTAACCACTTTGCACTATTCTTTACCAATGTGATCATTCTTTCAATCATGTTCTTTCCTTTTACAGATTACTCCCCTTTTAGAGGCATTGGGATAGCTACACCTTTAAGGTTGTTTTACAATGATTTCTATATAAATTTCCTAACGAACCAAGACCAATACTGTAATTCATCATGAGTTGCAAGATAATTTGAACAATCCATTAAATTCAAGACTCTTTCATGCCATGGATGCTTGACATCTCTCATCAACCAAATGATAACTGCAATATTTTTATAAGGCTATAATATTGTACACCCATGTGTTTACATGGAAAATTCATATGCCTCATTATTATGTGTAGATTTTAGCATGATTTTTTCCACAACAAGTTTATCCTCATGACCCCTTAACCAGGCTTATGATAACAATATACCAAACAATGCATAAGTATATGTATCGTACAATAATAAAAAAGTGATGCAAACATGGACTTCCTCTATTGAAGCCAACTATAATGTTAATACCATGATGATATGTGTCAGTTACATCAATGTTTAAAATGCTCACATTGATGGAATTTGTATTATCACATATAATGGAGATGGGTGGATTACATGTGATCTGAATGTCTTGTACGGTTTGCATCATCCAAAGTAGTTGTGTGCAACAAGATGCAACAACCATGTATTCTACTTCAGCTGTAGATAATGCAATTGAAATTTGTTTCTTGTTGAACCAAGACACTAACCTGGAACCCATATAGAATGCACCACCACTAGTGATTTTTCTATCATCAATACTTCCTACCCAATCTGCATTTGTATATGCATGAAGTGTAAGATCTATATCTCTAGGATACCATAAACCAAAGTTCCTTATTCCTTGAAGATATTTTAAAATCCTTTTGACTGCTTGAAGGTGTGATTCCTTCGGATTTTCTTGGAATCTTCCAACTATTCCTACTGCTTGCATGATGTCAGGTTGGGTACCTATTAGATAAAGCAGACTGCCAATCATGGATCTGTAAGTTGGTTGATGTAGTACTACTAATTCATCATTTGAGATGAGACTGCATCCTGTTACCATTGGGGTACATACCAATTTAGAATCTTCCATGCGGTACCTTTTGAAGACCTGTTTGAGATATTTGGTTTGTGAAAGAAAAATACCATCTTTATTTTGTTGAACTTGTAGGCCAAGAAAATAGGTAACCTCACCAAGCAAGGACATTTCAAATTCTTGCTGCATTACTGAAGCAAAATCCTGACTCATGGATTCTTCATTGCTACCAAATAGTACCATCAAAATAAACAACAATTATTAGCAATTTATCAGTGTCAATTTTTGTATATAGATTTCTATCTGTTGATCCCTTTGAAAAACCCTATTGGTTGAGATAATTGTCAAAATAGTAATATCGGGCCCTTTGAGCTTGTTTTAGACCATAGAGAGCCTTTCTGAGTTTGTATACAAGTTTTGCATCATTTCCAAGAATGAATCCTTCTGGTTGCTCAATATAGACATCTTCTTCTAAGTCTCCATTAAGAAAGGTAGATTTTACATCCATTTGGTATACTTGAATTTATGAAAACTAGAAAGAGAAAGAAAGACTCTTATGGCTTCAATTCTAGCAAAAGGTGCAAAAGTTACTTCAAAATCTATACCTTCTTGCTGAGCATATCCTTTACAAACAATTATGGCATTGTTTCTAATAACATCTCCATTTTCATTCAGCTTTCCTTTTAATATCCAATTAGTTCCAATGATATTCTTATCATGAAGTCTAGGAACTAATTCCCAAGTATTATTCTTCTCAATTTTCTCAAGTTCTTAATTCATGGCCTTGACCGAACATTCGTCTTTGCATGCTTCATTTACATTTTGAGGTTCGGTGGAAGATAGTTATGCTAGATAGCTTGAAGCTTCTGCAATAGTTCTTCTTGTCTACACACTTGTCTCTTCTTCCCCTAAAATTTGATTCTCTGGATGACTTTTTTGAACATACCTGGATGGAGTCTTTTCTTCTACCGTTCTCTCTTCTTTTAGTGCTTCATTGGTTTGTTCTTCAGAGACAAAGTGATTTTATGTGGGAAAATAATCCTCATCTTCTTCATTGTCATAATGTTCGATTTTTATCTTTTTTGGACTTTTGCATGCTTCATCAACCACAACATCAATACTTTTAATAATTTTCCCAAGTCTTTTATTTTAACATTTATAGCTTTTACTTCGGCAAGAGTAACTAAGAAGAATACCTTCATCTGCTCTAGGTTCAAACATACAAAGTTTTTCATCAATCCTTTTGATGTAACATTTTCTTCCAAAAACTTTGAAGTATTTTACAGTAGGATTTTTACCATACCAAAGTTCATGTGGAGTTTAAGTGTCGTTCACCCGAATATTTGCTTGGTTGAGAATGGTGATGGCGACAAATGTAGCTTCACCCCAGAAGGTTATAGGAGTTCCAGATTCATCTAGCATAGCTCGATCCATTTGTTGAACAGTTCTGTTCATTCTTTCTACCACTTCATTTTGTTGAGGAGTCCTTGTGGTGGACAACTGCTTTTTTATTCCATGTTCACAAAAGGAAAAGAATTTATCCGAGGTAAATTCCCCTCCTCGATCAAATCCGAGGAATTTCATTTTGCGATCTAATTCATTTTCAACCAAAACTTCGAAGGCTTTGAAATTTTCGAATGCTTCATATTTATGCTTTAGAAGACTGATCCAACACATTCTGGAAAAATCATCAATGAACAATATAAGGTATTCTTCTCCACGAGGTGACTTTTTACTTTATGGTCCACACAAATCAATAACAACAAGTTCAAGAGACTTACTAGATGACCCTTCATTTTCAATGAAGTGAGATCTGGTTTGCTTACAGAATTGACATGATTTACATATTATATTTTCATGAATGTTGATATCTTGAAGATCACGAAAAACCTAGAATCTGCATGCTTTTATTACATGAGAAAATCTTAGATGTTCCAATATTCTGTGCCATAGCTAATTTTCATCATTTTTTCTTAGGTAGCTCTGTTGTTGTCCTCTCTTGAGTATGTATAGGTTGTTTGGAGTTCTTGTACCTTTGATCATGGATTCTCCTGTATCAAGCTCATAAACAACACATCCATTTGCTCGAAACACCACTTCATTTCCTTGATCACACATTTGTCTCACACTCAACAGGTTATGCTTTAAACCATCAACATACATAACATTCCCAGCTATAACTTTTTATTTCATGAAAATAGAGGCTTTACCTTTTATGATAGCAGGAGTGTCATTTCCAAATGAGACATTCTTTTCCTTTTCTAAGGCATTATATGAGTATAGTTTTTCTTTGTCACATGTCATGTGTTTTGAGCATCCATTGTCGATGTACCATTCGTTATCTTTTCCTTCTTTATACAAGGCTATACCACATCTTTCTATTTGTGGTTCTTTCTTTATCCATATTTTTGGATTTAATGGAGTTTTCTCCTTTTGATATATTTGCAGAAATTTATTTCTGCATTCAGATTATTCATGGCCAAAGTTGTTACAGATTGAGCATTCTATTTCATTTTCAAGAAGAGAAAAGTTATTATAGGAATTTTTCTTAATCCCCGTCACATTCCTCTGATTTCATGGTTTTCTAGTCATGATGGTTTTGTAAGCAACACATTGAGCATCTTTGTGTCCAAAATTATGACATGAGAAACATTGACGATTGAAGAAGTTCCTGTGATTATCGAATCTATTGATCTCGTGATTGTAGTTTCTATTCATCTTCGAAACAAATTGAGTATGATTTACCTGAGTTTGGTTGTGACTTCTGTTCATCCTTGGAGCAAACTGAGCATGATTTACCTAGTGATCTACCATATGCCTTTGCTGATGCTTGTCATACTATCCATTGTTCTTATATGCATCAAGATTGCATTTAGTAGAGGTTGACAACTTCTGTGATTGAGGTGCTTCTTTAGTATATCCAAGACCTATCTTTATCAGAGGATAACACTGCACTTTGATCATTTAATTTAATGGTTATGATCGTTTAGAAAGTATAATATTGATAGATTTTCTTTTCTCAAGATCCTTTCTTAGACCCACAATTTACATTCTAGTTTTTCTTTGCGTTTTTCTTTTTCAGCAAGTTGATATGTCAACGTATCTATAATCATATTCTTTTCTTCTAAATAGATTTTGAGTTTAGAAATTTCTTCATGAAGTTCATCTTCTTCTAAAGCATCCAAAAATTTATCATCTTCATAAGCCATTAGAGGTCTATAGTCATTACTATTTTCATCTTCATCACTATTTGATAATACATCACTATCTTCATGACTATAGTAGCTCTTTTTACTTACACTTTGTTTTCTATTCCATTCTGCAGATTCCTTCCCTTTATCATATTTATCTTTATGAGGACATTTGGCAGCATAATGATAGACTCTACCACAGGAAAAACATTTGAAAGGTAGTTTACCTCTAAATCATTCAGAACCTCGTTGAAGCTTCTTGACAAAGTTTATTTCATCTACTTCTTCTGAAGTATATCTCGATTCATTGAGTTCTTCTTTTTCTTTTGCTGAATCTTTAAATGCACCTTCTCTCATATCTGATGGGCCTCATTTTCTCATCTCAAAGAAAGTTAAGGTTTCGTGAAGTTGTGTCATAGTAATAGTCTATAGATCCTATTTTTCTTCTATGGCAGATACTTTTGATTCAAATTTAGTAGATAAGGATCTTAAAACTTTCTCAACTAAGGTAACTTCCTTTATCTCTTCACCCACATTTTTCATGCAATTAACAACCTCATCTGTATATAACAAGTAACTAGCAATACTTTCATCATTGTGCATCTTAAGAGTTTCATATTTAATTGTGAGAGTTTGCAGTTTAGCACATTTTACCTGAGAGTCTCCTTCGTAGCTTAGAACAATTTTGTCCCATATTTCTTTGGCTGGTTTGAGCTGTATAATTTTGACAAAATCTAATTGTGACAAAATTTCCAATAATGTATTGATATACTTGGCATTCATTTCATATTTGTTTTTACCTGTCGTACCTATAGGAATTGCCGATGGAAATGTATATCCTCCTTCCCAGATTTCCTAGACATCTATTCCAAGTGATTGAAGGTAGGCTATGGTTGTTATATTCCAATAAACAAAGTTGCTCCCATCAAAGACTGCTGGTCTGATGGATCCCCCACTTTCCTGATTACTCATGATGATGGATCTTCCTTCAAGCGATCGAGCTTCTTTAGAAGGACCTGCTCCAATAGCAATTGTTGGAAATAATACTGAGAGGGGGGGTGAATCAGTATTAGTAACTCAATAATTTTTCATTTCCAAAGCCAGATTTTTATATGCTACTTTAGCTAAGTGACCAGCGTGTACACGGGACTGTTATGAAAGCAACCAGCGTATATGCAGAGAGCCTTTTGATTTACCCAATTTATCATGTATTGAACTTTAACCAGTATGTCATATATTAATTAAACAATGCAGTAAAAGTAGAATAAAGGATAAGCATCACACATGAACACGAAGATATAAGGTGGAAACCTAATGTGGATAAAAACCACTTGTTGTTGTCGTCTCTATCTTATTTGAATAATAAGAAAATTCTATTTACAATTTTGTACCGGTGTAGACTTATACCAGTACGCAGGCTTCTACCTGCAAAAGGTTGCAACCTTCTCTCATTTCCCAGCTACTACTAGAAGGGAGCTACAACCCCTTAGCTCTTGTGCTAGCTGATATGTTTGTTGGTACATAGGCACGGACCTACAGAAGGCTACAACCTTCTCTCTTCCTCCAGGGACCATGTTTCATAAATTTTCAAACTGGTTCCATCAACAACATCATAAGAGTAATTCAATCATCGAATATATCTACATCAACCAATCATCTTTTGAACCAATCATTACCGAATCAATCAATCACTTTGACTACCCATCAATCTGATCATTCAGAATACTAACAATAGCAACTAAAACATATTTTATACGGTATATGCTACTGTCATGTGTCGAAACTGCGTGTATAAGCGCTTTTCTCAAAGCCAACTAGCGTATACATCTACAAATATTTATTTAGAATTTTGCAACTATTCTAGACTTCAGCCACACGAATATCATATCATTTTCAGAGTAATATTTGCGTCAGTATTCAGATCAAGAATACACATGAGAAAAAACACATAATGATAGTTCAATTTATGCCTTAAGATCCTGATCCATCATTGGATCTAATCCCTCATCATCCACTAAGGTTCATCCTTGGTTCAAAACCAGCAATGCACCATAACCCAATAACCTGCATACTAGATCTCATACTTCATCGGATATTCTATACTTGCACACCTTGGCCTAATGATCTTCTCCTCCTTTTATAGTTTTAGGCCTTCCTCAATAGCATGGACCAAAACCACTTAGGACCAATACCTTGGCCCAAATACATAGGGTCAACTGCACAAACCAGATGCCTCAGACCTATACCATGGATCAAAATACCATGGACCAAATACTTCGGACCAAAACCTTAGTTTTCCAAGGAATACGCACTTTTATTTTCGTGAAAGTGCATGTGTATGTATACACGACTTGTATACAGTGAACCTGTGTGTATACGCAACTTGGTCATGGTGAACCTATGTATACCTCTCTTTCTTCATTCTGTGAAGACTGATCCATAAATCTTTCATCTGACTGAGTTGCCATCAAGGACAATACCTGCATCATAATGCCAACAATCTCCCCCTTTGGACTTGATGGCAACAACCACACCAAGTCACTCTCCCCCTTTGACGTCAAGGGAAAAGGGTCATGCTCCCCCTAAGTACATGTTGAATTCTCTGATATGTTGTAGTGTGCTAATTGAGCTCCTGTAATCAAGTCCATGTTCCCCCTGAGCACACGAAAAGTCTGCAAAAAGATGTTCTAAAAGGATACCATGACTCTATACATACATCACCAATGGCTCATACATACATCCATCTCCCAACCAAGTTGGGATATACCAAATTTTACTCATCCACCCAACCAAGTGGGGATATACCAATTGTTTATACATTACATAATCCATCCCATGCATAGTGTGGTTACAAATTAGGTCTTTAAAAGAACTTTACATGACATATATAACAGAGACAAAATATCTTTAAACAAGACCACGATATTCATAAGCAATATGATTTGCACCATCAGCAACATCTGTTCACAAAATCCAGACTAGCAACTAGTGTATGTCCATCATTTGTTCCCAATATCATCAACATGTTATAATCAACATATGTGAGTATCAACCATGTTCTCCCACTGAACCTGTTTCACCTGTTCACTGTCAGATCTGATCATTGCATATGTTAGAAGAGATATGATAACATCATCATTAATCATATATACATCAAGTTATCAACAATTTTGTGATGACTGATATATTTCTACATGTTAGCAGTAGATTGTAACCATTACCAAATAGAGAAGATAATTGACAGAACCATAGCAGACTCCCTTTTCTTGAGTCTGGCCCATTTCTTTTCTTCAAATCAACATATATGCAATTGTGCCCACATAAACCTGCGTATGTACGTGACTTCACTTCATGAAAATCACATTAACAACCTTTCTTTGAAAAATAGGATTTAATAGTAGGATGATGCAGTAACTACTACCAGATTTTGTCTAAGATATTCAAATGTCTCTCTCGGCAGTGGTTTAGTGAATATATTAGAAACCTATTCTTTGGAGGGAATATACTCCAATTTGACCTTCTGTTCAAGCACTTGTTCACGTAGAAAATGATAATTGATGTGTATGTGATTGGTCTTGGAATGCACAACTGGATTCTTTGAAATACTAATGGCACTTGTATTATCACATAGAATGGGGATGGGTGGAGTTGATGTGATCTAAATGTCTTGTAAGGTTTGCACCATCCAAAGTAGTTTTGTGAAGCAAGATGCAATAGCCACGTATTCTACTTCAGCTGTAGATAATGCAATTGAACTTTGTTTCTTGTTGAACCAAGACACTAACCTGGAACCCATATAGAATGCACCACCACTAGTGCTTTTTTTGTCATCAACACTTCCTGCCCAATTGATCCGGATTTAAACAGGAATGCAATAAAATACAGAGATAACCATATACACAAAGATGCAGTGGAAATAATACTTCATTTCATTAATGGAAAATACCAAAATATGCTTACAACCAGAATTGGAAATAAACCAGCTAGG
>APFE030852034.1:41131-141077 GCA_000404065.3 Pinus taeda
TTCCATGGACGCGTGTTGCCCCTGGGATCCCAAAAAACGTCGTTTAGGGCCTCAAAACGGCTCCGGAAGTTCAGGACCCGAAAAACTGCTAAAAATAGTAAGTTGTGCTACAATTAAGGAAACTGAAAATGCTGAGAAAGACAATGGTGGGGGACCAGGTAGACTTGACAGGTGGCCACCAATATCCACCTGGATCACCAATCCACATCTGTATATGAATGAAGTGTAAGATCTGTATCTCTAGGATACCATAAACCAAAGTTTTGTATTCCTTGAAGATATTTGAAAATCCTTTTGACATCTTGAGGGCTTGATTCCTTCGGATTTTCTTGGATCTTCCAACTATTCCTATTGCATGCATAATGTCAAGTCGGGTACCTATTAGATAAAGCAGTCTCCCAATCATGGATTTGTAAGTTGGTTGATGTACTACTGATGATTCATCATTTGAGCTGAGACTACATCCTATTACCATTGGGGTACATACTGGTTTAGAATCTTCCATGCTATACTTTTTCAAGATCTATTTGAGATATTTGGTTTGTGAAATAAAAATGCCATCTTTATTTTGTTGAACTTGTAGACCAAGAAAATAGGTAACCTCACCAATCAAGGACATTTCAAATTCTTTCTGCATTACTGAAGAAAAATTATGAGTCATGGATTCTTCATTGCCACCAAATATGATATCATCAACATAAACAACAATTATTAGCAATTTATCAGTGTCAATTTTTGTATATAGATTGTTATCTATTGATCGCTTTGAAAAACCCTGTTGGTGGAGATATTTGTTAAGACGGTAATATTAGGCCCTTGGAGCTTGTTTTATACCATAGAGAGCCTTTTTAAGTTTTCATACAAGTTTTGCATCATTTCCAAGAATGAATCCTTCTGGTTTCTCAATATAGACTTCTTCTTCTAAGTCTCCATTAAGAAAGGCAGATTTTACATCCATTTGGTATACTTTTAATTTCTGAAAACAAGAAAGATCAAGAAACATTCTTATGGCTTCAAGTCTAGCAACGGGTGGAAAATTTTCTCGAAAATCTATACCTTCTTGCTGAGCATATCCTTTACAAACAAGTCTATATTTATTTCTAATAACTTCTCCATTTTCAATCAGCTTGTTTTTTAATATCCATTTAGTTCTTATGATATTCTTATCATGAGGTCTAGGAACTAATTCCCAAGTATTATTCTTTTCAATTTGTTCAAGTTCTTAATTCATGGCCTTGACCCAACATTCATATTTTCATGCTTCATTTACATTTTGAGGTTCGGTGGAGGATAGTAATGTTAGATAGCTTAAAGCTTTTGCAATAGTTCTTCTTGTCTAGACACTTGCCTCTTTTTCCCCTAAATTTTGAGTCTCTGGATGATTTTTCTAAACATACCTGGACAGAGTCTTTTCTTCTATTGTTCTCTCTTCTTCTGGTGCTTCATTGGTTTCTTCTTCAGAGCCAGTGTGATTTGATGTGGGAAAATAATCCTCGTCTTCTTCATTGTCATAATCTTTGTTTTTTATCTGTTTTGGATTCTTGCATGCTTCATCAACCACAAAATCAATGCTTTCAATAATTTTCCCAAGTATTTTACTATAACATTTATATCCTTTACTTCGGGAAGAGTAACCAAGAAGAATACCTTCATCTACTCTGGGTTCAAACTTACCAAGTTTTTCATCAGTCCTTTTGATGTAACATTTGCTTCCAAAAACTTTGAAGCATTTTACAGTAAGAGTCTTAACATACCAAATTTCATGTGGAGTTTGAGTGTTGTTCACCCGAACATTTTCTGTTTGAGAATGGCTACGACGATGAATGCAACTTCACCCTAGAAGGTTGCAAGACTTCCAGATTCATCTAGCATAGCTCGAGCCAGTTCATTCTTTCCACCACTCCATTTTGATCAGGTGTCCTTGCAATGGAGAACTTCCTTTTTATTCCATTTTGTTCACAAAAGTCAAAGAATTCATCCAAGGTAAATTCCCCTCCTCGATCAGATCTAAGGCATTTGATTTCCCGATTTGATTCACTTTCAACCAAAGCTTTGAAGGCTTTGAACTTTTAAAATTCTTAATCTTTATGCTTTATAAGGCCGATCCAACACATTCTGCAAAAATCATCAATAAACAATATAAAGTATTCTTCTCCATGAGGTGACTTTTTCCTTGATGGTCCACATAAATCAGTATGAACAAGTTGAAGAGGCTTACTAGTTGACCCTTATTTTTTAATGAAGTGAGATCTGGTTTGCTTACGGAATTGACATGTTTTGCATATTATATTTTTAGGAATTCCGATAACTGGAAGATCACAGACAACCTAGAATCTGCATGCTTTTCTTATTTGAGAAAATCTTAGATGTCCCAATGCCATAGCTAGTTTTCATCGTTTTTGGTTAGGTAGAACTGTTGTTGTGCTCCCTTGAGTATGTATAGGTTGTTTTGAGTTCTTGTTCCTTTGATAACTATTTCTCCTATATCAAGCTCATAAACAACACATGCATTTGATCGAAACACCACTTCATTTCCTTGATCACACATTTGACTCACACTCAACATGTTATGCTTTAAACCATCAACATACATAGCATTCCCAGATTTAATTTTTCTTTCAAGAAAATAGAGCCTTTACCTTTTATGACAGTAGGAGTGTCATTTCCAAAGGAGACATTCTTTTTCTTTTCTAAGGCATTATATGAGTGTAGTTTTTCTTTGTCACCTTTCATGTGTTTTTAGCATCCACTGTCGATGTACCACTGGTTTTCTTGTCCTTCTGCATACAAGGATATACCATATATTTCTATTTGTGGTAATTTCTTTCTCCATGTTTTGCGATTTAATGGAGTTTTCTCCTTTTGAGATATTTCCCAAAATTTACTCCTGCATTGAGACTCTTCATGGCCAAAGTTGTTACAGGTTCAACATTCTACTCCATTTTCAAGAAGAGAAAAGTTATTATAGGAATTTTTCTTGATCCTCGTCACATTCCTTTGATTTTGTGCTTGTCTAGTCATGATGGTTTTGTAAGCGACACATTGAGTAGCTTTGTGTCCAAAATTATGACATGAGAAACATTGACCATTGAAGAAGTTCCTGTGATTATCGAATCTATTGATCTGGTGATTGTAGTTCCTATTCATCTTTGAAACAAACTGATTGTGATTTACATGAGTTTGGTTGTGAGTTTTGTTTATCCTTGGAGTAAACTGAGCTTGCTTTACCTGGTGATCTACCTTATCCCTTTGCTGACGATTGTCATACTGCTCACTATTCTTAGTTGCATCAAGATAAATTTTTGTGCATGTTGACAACTTCTATGATTGAGGTGCTTCTTTAGTATATCCAAGACCTGTCTTTATTAGAGGAGAATGTTGCACTTGAAAATTTCATTTAAGGTTTTTAATCCTTTAGCAAATCTAAGATTGAGAGATTTCGTTTTCTCAAGGTCCTTTCTTAGACCCACAATTTCACATTCTAGTTTTTCATTGTGTTTTTCTCTTTCAGCAAGTTGATATGTCAAGCTATCTATAATCATATTCTTTTCTTCGAAACAAATTTTGAGTTTAGAAATTTCTTCATGAAGTTCATCTTCTTCTAGAGCATCCAAAAATTTATCATCTTCATAAGCCATTAGAAGTCTATAGTCATTACTATTTTCATCTTCATCGCAATTTGATAATCCACCGCTATCTTCATGACTATAGTAGCTCCTTTTACTTACACTTTGTTCTTTATTCCATTTTGTAGATTCCTTCCCTTTATCATATTTATCTTTATGAGGAAATTTAGCAGCATAATGACCGACTCTACCACAGGCAAAACATTTGAAAGGTAGTTTACCTATAAATCTTCTGGAACCTCCTTGAAGCTTCTTGACAAAGTTTACTTCATCTTCTTCTTCTGAAATATATCCTAATTCATTGAGTTCTTCTTTTCCTTTTGTTGAAGCTTTAAATGCGGCTTCTCTCATATCTGATGGGCCTCCTTTTCTCATCTCAAAGGCGACTAATATTTCGTGAAGTTGTGTCATAGTAATAATCTGTAGATCCTGTTTTTCTTCTTTTGCAAATACTTTTGATTCAAATTTAGTAGACAAGGATATTAAAACTTTCTCAACTAAGGTAACTTCCTTTATCTCTTCACCTAGATTTTTCATGCAATTAACAATCTCATCTATACGTAAGAAGTAACTAGCAATACTTTCATCATTGTGCATCTTAATAGTTTCATATTGAATTCTAAGAGTTTGTAGTTTAGCACATTTTACCTGAGAGTCTCCTTCTTAGCTTAGAATGAATTTGTCCCATATTTCTTTGGCTAACTTGAGCTGCATAACTTTGACAAACTTTGACTTTGACAGAATTCCCAATAATGTATTGTCAACCTTGGCATTAGTTTCATATTTCTTTTTACCTGTCATATATGTAGGAATTGTTGATGGAAATGTGTGTCCTCCTTCCACAATTTCCCAGACACCTGTTCCAAGTGATTGAAGGTAGGTTGTGGTTCTTATCTTCCAATAAATAAAGTTTCTCCCATCAAAGATTGACGGTCTGATGGATCCCCCACTTTCTTGATTACTTATAATGATGGATCTTCCTTCAAGCGATCAAGCTTCTTCAGAAGGACCTCCTTCGATACCAATTGTTGGAAATAATACTGAGAGGGGAGGTGAATTAGTATTAGTAACTCAATAATTTTCATATTTGTATATGCTACTTTAGCTAAGTGAACCAACGTGTACATGCAACTGTTATTAAAGCAACCAACGTATATGCAGAGAACCTTTTGATTTACCCAATTTATCATGTATTGGAATTTCACTAGTATGTTAGATATTAATTAGACAGTGCAGTAAAAGTAGAATAAAGCATAAGAATCACCCATGAACACCAAGATATAAGGTGGAAACCTAATGTGGGTAAAAACCACCTGCTGCTCTCCTCTCTATCTTCTTTTAATAATAAGAAAATTTTGTTTACAATGTTGTACTGGTGCAGACTTATACTAGTGCGCAAGCTTCTACCTACAAAAGGCCGCAACCTTCTCTCGTTTTCCAGGTACTATTGGAAGGGAGCTACAACCCCGTTAGCTCTTGTGCTAGCTGATATGTTTGTTGGTATGTAGTTACCGACCTACAGAAGGCTACGACCTTCTCTCTTCCTCCAGGGACCATGTTTCAAATATTTTCAGATCGAATCCATCAACAACATCATAAGAGTAATTCAATCATCAAATATATATGCATCAACCAATCATATTTTGAACCAACCACAACCAAATTAATCACTCACTTTGACTACCCATCAATCTGATCATTCAAACTACTATCACCAGAATATAGTAACTAGAACCGAGAACTTTGCAACAGGAAACAACAGCAACTAAAACATATTTGATGGGGTATATGTTACTTCCATGTGTCGAACCTACATGTATACATGCTTTTCTTAAAGCCAAGCAACGTATACATATACAAATATTTATTCAGAATTCTCTAGCTATTCCAGACCTCAGTTATACCCAGATCATATCATTTACAAAATAATATATGCGCCAATATTTAGATCGAGAATATACATGGGAAAAAACACATAATGATAATTCATTTTACGCCTTAAAATCCTGATCCATCATTAGATCTAATCCCTCATCATCCGCTGAGGTTCATCCTGTGTTCAGATCCAACAATGGACCATAACCCAATAACCTGCATACTAGATCTCATACTTCATGAGATATTCGATACTTACACACCTTCGCCTAATGATATTCTCCTCCTTTTATATTTTTAGTCCTTTCTCAATGCCATGCACCAAAACCACTTAGGACCAATACCTTGGACAATTTACCTACGGTCAATTCCTCAGACTAGATACCTTGGACCAATACCATGGATCAAAATACCATGTACCAAATACTTCAAACAAAAAACTTAGTTTTCCAAGGTATACACACTTTTCTTTCTGTGAAAGTGCATGTGTACATATATGCGACTTGTATAAGTGAACCTGCGTGTATACGCAACTTGGTCATGGTGAACCTGCGTATAACTCTCTTTTTTTATTCTGTGAAGACTGATCTATAAATCTTTCATCTGAGTGAGTTACCATTAAGGAAAATACCAATATCATAATGCCAACAAACCATAATTATTGTGGTGGCCGTGCAGGGTGGTGGAGTCATGGTCATCCACCCCCTAATCTTTAGTGTTATTGTTGTGATGGTTGGGAAGGCCAGTGGGGTTGGTGCCCCATCGACCTATTTATATATTTTTTATAATTTTATTAAACAAACCGAACTTTTTCAAAAATCCATTTTTAAACTGAAGGAGACAAATTAACCGAGTCACAAATTCACCCAAAATCCGGCCTAGGTTGGCTGGAATATTGTGGTTGAATTTGGTCAAAATTTCATCTCCTTTAAGCCTGCCACATGTGTAAGTCAACGCTCAACTTTGACTGCTTCTATCTTCTTCATTCAAACTCAGATTGAAGCATCATTCACATCATTGGAATCAAGGCGACGAGTACTTCGACCTTATGTCAAGCTCATTACCTTTACACCGGTTTGAATTTTGGAGCTTTTCCCATGTCACTGTGTCTGAAGATCCACCTGGATCAATCCTCCCCATTGATGTGATTTTGGACCACCAAAATATTTATCAGTCAATTGGCAAGTGAGTGAATTTTTCCCTCACTCTTTCCTTCTCTAGCCATTTTTTCTTGCTAGGATGCATCCCCTTGAAAAAAACTCGAAGGTATTCCACATCTCCCCCTTTTGAAGTCCTAGTTCTTCTATCAAGGATGATGTCTTGAGGTAACTCATTGAGATACTCTGGTGAAAAATCATCAACTGTAGGAATTGTGCCCACCTCCTCGGTGTCCATAATCAATGGTGGCTTATACAGCTTTAAGTTCTCCACATTCACTATGGAGTACATCTACATATATATCGACAAATCAAGAGGAAAGGCATTATTTCCAATCTTCTCCATAATGGTGAATGGCCCATACTGGATAGGTCGCAACTTCTTCCCTTCTCCCTCCATCTTGTCCTTGCTGATATGGAACCACACTTTATCTCCCACTTGAAATTGATGGTCAACTCAGTGTTTGTCATGTCGAGCCTTGTAACGGGATTGAATTTTCTCCAACTGCTCCTGTACTACTTGGTGAATTGTTTGGGTCCGTTGAATGAACTATTGCACTTTGTCCCTGTCATCAAGTCCACTAGAGTCATCTTCCCTTCCAAATACCATATCAAAAGGGTCCTTTGGTAGGTAACCAAAACATGTCTCAAATGGTGAACGATGCGTAGATGAGTACACTGCTCCATTGTAGGAATGTTGCACATATGGAAGATGCTCATCCTAAAACTTAGGATGTTTCCCACAATAGCCTTGCAACAAATGTACCACGGTGCGGTTGACAACCTCTATCTATCCGTTAGTCTGTGGATGAAATGTTATCCTTCTTTTCAACTTTGTGTCCATCATCTTCCACAAGCCGGTCCAAAACTCTCTGGGAAAGTGAGAGTCCCGATCTAACACAATTGATGTAGGAAACCCAAAGTGAACCCAAACATGCTAAAAGAAAATATGAGCAGTTTGCTCTGTAGTGATATGCTTTTTACAAGGCATTAAAATACACATCTTATTAAAACGGTCAATGATGACATACAAATAGTTGTGACCTTTTCTAGACAAAGGAAAACCTCCTACGAAATCCATCGACACACTTTCCCATGGACGACTCAGAATAGGGAGTGGTGTGTAGAGCCCAATTTTTCTATTAGATGGCTTTGAAATAGAACATATCATACACCCCTTTACATAGCGAGTCGCAATGCTTTTCATATGAGGTGAAAAAAAAATCTTTGTACATGACACAAAGTTTCTTCAATACCAAAATGACCAGACTCAAGGGAGGGGTGGGCCTGTTGGATTACATGTACCCTTTCTCCTCTGGGTATGCACAATTTGCCAAGGTAATACAACAGTTTCCCCTGCAAGTGATAGTTGCCCACCTATGAACCATGGGTTAGTTTTGCATAAATCTCCTTAAATTCATCATCGTTTGCATATTGTTCAACATAAATTTCAAAATATAGCAAAGAATTATGCAAAATAACAGAAGCAGAAATAGGAGCGTGAGATAGCATATCGACCACTTTGTTGCTAGTGCCCTTCTTATATTTTATTACCAGATGAAACTGTTGAAGAAAACCCATCCACCTAAATTGACGAGATTGTTGCAACTTGGTCTGTTACTGAAGATACTACAAGGGCTAATGATCTATATGGATGATGGTCTCCTTTCCGATCAGGTAGCGTTTCCACTTTTTCACACTCTGGACCAAGGCATATAATTCGTTGTCATAAGTGGGATAGTTTATCACAGCCTGAGAGAAATTCTTGGAATGGTAACATATCAGCTTCCTTTGTTGCATCAGTACTACTCCCATGGAATATCAACTAGCGTCTGTCTTGATCTCGAATGGCTATTGGAGATCTAGTAAAGCAAAGACCGGTGCGGTGCTAATCTTTTCTTTCAATGTTTCGAAGGACTTCTGTTGCTTTCCTCCCCATTGAAAGACTTCCTTTACACTTGTCGATGTGTGTAAAGGTGCTGCAATAATAAAGAAATTGGCAATAAATCTCCTCCAATACTGTACTGCACAAAAAAAGCTCCAAACTTCGGTTACACTAGTAGGTTTAGGCCAATTTACAATTGCTTCAACTTTAGAAAGATCAATTTTTAGCTGACCATGACCAACAATATGACCTAGGTAAACCAAAGAGGTTTTCTCAAACTCACACTTTGACAATTTTAAATAGAGTTTTTCATTTTTCAATACATCAAACACTTTCCTCACATGACATACATGTTCATTCCAACTTTTACTAAAGACAAGGATATGATATAGATATACAAGAACAAATTCATCAATGAAAGGCCTAAAGAGATCATTCATGACCCTCATGAAAGTGGCTAGAGCATTGCAAAGTCTGAATGACATCACCATCCATTCGAACAACCCCTGTTTGTTCTTGAAGCTGGTTTTCCACACATCCTGCTCTGTAATTCGGAACTGGTGATACCCACTGCGCAAATCCAATTTGGTGAAATAGATAGCGTTATTTAACTTATCTTATAATTCATTAATGCGGGGAAGAGGGTAACGATTTTTCACCATGAGTTTGTTTAGTGCTTGATATTTCATGTACATCCTACATGTGCCATCTTTCTTTGGCACTAAGACAATCAGTGAGCCACATGGAGAAGTACTCAGTATGATGACCCCTTGGTTCAATAGTTCCTGCACCTACTTTTTGATCTCCTCCATCTCAATGGTTGACATCTTGTACATGCCAA
Organism: Pinus taeda; assembly: GCA_000404065.3. NCBI lineage: Eukaryota > Viridiplantae > Streptophyta > Pinopsida > Pinales > Pinaceae > Pinus > Pinus taeda. The sequence goes on from APFE030852034.1 coordinate 50,516, forward strand.
TATTCGGTAAATGAGCATCATGCTGCAAATGGATCTCATGTCAGATTTCCCTCTTCAGAGGTAATACATTTGGTTCCTGAAACATCTCATCATAGATAGAAATTAATTCACATAATTCCTTTCTCTGCACATTATCACAAACCTAGAAAGCATCAGAAAATTCTGCATCCTTTCCCCTTACAATCATAAGCATGCAACCCTTACTGGAATTTATAAACCTCTTCATTTGTCCTGCACTTACAAGGTTGGCACTGATTTTAGTTTGATGAGCCCTTATAATATATTCTACCCATATTTTGTGATTTGGTATTTGTTTTCATGACTTAAGAACATTTCCTTTCTATCATAAAGATATGGACTCCCTAACACCATGCCATAGATATCCAATGGTATTACATCAAGTTTCACCTCATCCACTAACTTAGAAGCGATCACAAATTTAACCTTACACTACTTAGTTACATTCAATTTTGCTTTATCACGTATCCATCCAAGTGGGTAAGGTTTTAGATGTGGTGTAGTTTCCAAGCCTAGCTTCTTTACCAAGCACTCTGAAATGAAGTTTTCTTGGGATCTGGTATCAAATAGAGTTTCCACTTTTGTATGATTTATGATAACTTTAATACGAAATAGTTCAATTCTCTTTCGTTCATTAGGAAGAGACTCATCTATCGAACTAGTGCCTTCATGTGATTCAGAATTAACATGAGGTGTAAGAGTACCTTTTGTTCTTGCTGCTGTGATTAATGCTTCATCTCCCGAATCGGATCCAAGGTCTTGTTGCATAGTTTCCAATGTCTTCTACTTGCCTTTTCTTCCATACTTCTTTGGTCTCCTTTTCGGGTATTGTTTCCAACAATGATCATCGTCATGACATTCCCTTTTGTAGTGATTACAATAAGGTATTTCTCCTTCATCTTTCTTCGTTGATGTCATCCTCTTCTCCTTTCCTTTTCCTTTCACTTTGGGTTTTCCATTTGGAGGTTTGAAAGGTGGTTTCTTGAAATGATCATCTCTTTCATTTTTTCCCCTATTCTCAAGATGGATTACCTTCACATTGGTGGAGTCAATAGTAGTTGGTTCAAACAATAATAGTGAATGCCTAAGGTAACTATGTAATGATCCAATATTCAAATTAAGTGCCTATTTTCTAATTTCCTCTGTAAAGCTTTGAACATCCTGACCTTTGCCTTGCCTTAAGTATTGCCTATCCATTAAGGCTTTCTGTTTGTAACCCAAGGGATAGAAATTTTCCTTTAATGTAGAAATGAAACTAGGCCATGAGGAAAGAAGATTACCCACACTCTTACTGCTTCACAATTTTCTCTCCCACTAAACGAGAGCAGTGCTACTCAGCCAAAGAGAGGCTAGTTGAATCTTTGCCTCGTCCTCATCGATCTACTGAATCCTGCAGTAGATTTCAATATACCTAATACAGTTATTAAGCTTTTCTGCATTACTTTCACCGTTAAACATGGTAATATAAAATTTGACATCTCATTTAAAGAAATGTTTCTTAGATGCATCCCTTGAATTTCTATGATTATGGTGATGAGAGGAATAAAAACTTTCACTCATGGAAGCAGAAGGAGGGGGTTCTTCTCCACCATTTCCATGCACTGAACCTTCTTCTCCTGGATTTCTATCTTCTACTTTCTCCAACCTTGAAAGCAATTGACCAACATTCTCTTCCATTATATAGAAGGTTTTGCAGAAATTTTTCTCCTCTTCATGATGAGCCTCTTCATCTGCCATGTTTCTCCTTTATTGTGCATGCCCCACGTCGGGAACGAAAGACTTTAGTTTCCCTTCGCCTCTTCGGAGACTGTTTCTTCTTAGCATACAAACATGCAATTCACATGTAAAAATACCTACTCTGATACCACTTGATCCCAAATCTTTTGCTTATAGATGTGTTATAGAATTACATGCATAAATTGTGGCTTAACAGAGAAAACTTAATTTGCACATGAGACAAGAGGACAAACACATAAAGCATGAAAGAAGACAACAAGACATGATAATAGAGTACATCCATCTTGGACTATGTCTCTGGGCCCTGCTCGATCGATGGGGAGGCCTTCATTCATTAAGTGGCATAAAAAAGAAGAGTACAAGTATCAGTTATGAAAAGGGGTCTTATACCTCCATACTGAAAAATGACCAAAAGACGCAAAACTCTGATGGAGAAACGGACAACACCATTGCGTTCGTGGTGTCGAGAATTGCTGAAACCAGATAAAATTTGTCAAATTCTAACAAAATGAAAATTCGCGCCTCCTGCAAAATTCTACCTCGAATCGCGTGCACTATCTCCTCTGCCCTACCGCACTGAAAAATTACGTTTAAAATATAAATTCTGGGGCATATTTTTCAATAAAATGGTTAGCATAGTTGGTTACGGATTTGTTTAATAGGGAGGAGGTTGGGAGGTCAATCCCTACCTCCTTTTTTTACACACCACCAACAAAAATATTTTAAAGTTAAATGATGGTTGTGTCGAGCCTGCCTTGGGCGGATTTCCCACCGCACCCTCCTCCAATCTGCATGGTTTTTGGCATGTTCATGTAATATGTTTGTTGGTTTTTGTTTCGGTCCACGCCGCAATGGGCAGCACACCTAATCATTGTTTTAGTTGTGGGAGTTGGCAGTGGTGGGCGATGGGGTTGGCAACCCGCGCCCTTACCATAACCATAATTATTCCGGTGGTCGTGTGGGGTGGCGGGGTCATGGTCGTCCACCCCCAAATCTTTAATATTATTTTTATGATGGTTGGGAAGGCTAGCGGGGTTGGTGGCCCATTGGCCTCTCTCTCTCTCTCTCTCTCTCTTTCTCTCTCTCTCTCTCTTCTCTCTCTCTCTCTTCTATATATATAATATATATATATATATATATATATATATATATATATATATATATATATATATATATATATATTAGTAAACCAACTGAAATTCTCAAAAATCCATTTTTAGACTAAAGGAGACAAATTAGCTGGGCTACAAATTCGCTCGGAATCTGGCCCAGGTTGGCAAGAATCCGGTGGCCGGGTTTGGTCAAAATTGTGTCTCCTTTAAGCTTGCCACATGGGTAAGTCAACTCTCAACTTTTACTGCTTCTATCTTCTTCATTCAGACTCATATTGGAGTGTCATTCAAACTGTTGGAATCAGGGCGACGAGCACTTCGACCTGATGTCAAGTTCATTACCTTTCCAACACTTTGAATTTTGAGCTTTTCCCATGCCAGTTTGTTTGACGATCTGCCTAGATCAGGAAGAGAGACTAGCTGACAGTCTTAAGAGTTATTTAGAGAATTCTTTAAAGAGGTTGAATCAACATATTGGTGTGCTGATAGAGGAGGAAAAATAAGAACAACATACTGAAATGTTGTGAAAGGAAGAAGAGGCACTGAGGGATTATGTTTTTTATTTTAATAATTGCTTTATGAGTGCAAGTTTTGTTGCAAATGTTGGAGAAAATTTGGCACAGGTGAGTAGCGAAATAAAGATGAAAGAATAAGTATCTATGGAAAAGTTTGATCCATGGAACAAAGATATTATGCTACTGGGAAAATATGTTGGGATCAAGGAACATCATAGTGTTGTATTTCAAAGGAGTCAAGTACAAAGGAAACTGGAGGACTATTTACTTTTTGAAAGTAAATTTACAGAGATTTAACAGAGGTTGTTTGGAACACAACAAGAGGGTAAGCATGAAAGGGTGGCAATAAGAACCCAACAACTTCAAAGAGAAGACAGTAATTATCAGTCAGAAGATATACTAGATAGAGAGATCGAACTGATAAGAAGGATAATAATAAAGTTGTCTCAGAAGAAAAAAGCAACAAGAAAGCAAAGGAGCAACAGAAAAATAAAGATAACAACGCACTATGAGAACATAGACAGTGGGGCAATGCAACATAAAGTATGGAAACCTGGAGAACAACAACAAACAACAACAGCAACCAAAGACAAATTACAGAACAAAGCATGGGATCCAGGAAGACAAAGATAAGAAACACATGATCAGGAGATCATGATTATTTTAACCTTGGGAGTCTGATGCAAGAGCATTTAGCTCAACAATTTAATTGTGTTCTAGTAGACATAGGGGGTCTTGTATTTTCAAGGAAGTTGGATTCCTATGTATGTAATCATTAATGATTAAGTGATTAGAATAAGAATCAATTAGATGTTGTGAGGATGTTTTCAAATGCTCTTGAATGAAGGAGAACATGAGTGGTTAATAATGACGAGAGAGTTATAAGTCAATTATAACTCTTAAGGTAGTTTCATGATTCGAGGAAGTAGAGAGGATTCTTAGGGATTAAATGGAGTTAAAAGTGGACTTAGAGGATATTTAGTATTTAGTTCAGCAGATTAAGGATCTAAACCAAGAAATTGGTTATAGAGTCCTATGTATAAATGTAAGCCTAAAAGGCATAGAAAGGGGTTAGCTCAGTCAATTAACTAGGAGTTAGATAGGTTTGACTGTAAGCCTACGGGCAAGAGAAAAAAGACCATTCATATTGAAAATCAGGTTGAGGAGGAAATTCCTATGTAATAGGTATTTATTAATATAGACAACTCAATATTTAAGTTCAAGTGATGTGCATTGTGTAATTGTACTATACCCTATTTATGAACTTGTGAATTCTGCATAACATAGGTTGCAGGTGTGCAGAATCAAAGGAGATAGTACTTATAGGATAAATCAAAGTTCAAGAAGGAAGACATCAGAGGAGTTGGGATCGAATTCAGATCAAGTGAGGGTCAAAAGGAAAATACATAAGTAGAAGCTGAAGGGGCGATTACACAGTCAAATATAAATGAGCGTGACAGAGCATAATAGCCATCGAATCATTAAGATCCACAAGTAAGATTAACGTTTAGCGGCAGAAGAGATAAATTGCGTTCAGGACATCCCTTGGCGTTAAACATCAGGTGGCGAATGAGGGCCGAAAGGGAGATCTAGTCATGTAGATCTTGGAACAAAAGAACGGTTGGATGAGATTAAGCCACGCGTCAACAAAATGGGATAGCAGTCTCGTGGAAGGTGAAGAGAACTGGAAGTAGATCTGAGTCATTAGATCTATAGATCAACAAATCTAACGGTCATCGGGTGATGAAGGTACACAGGAGTTAGCACACAATCAAGTGGTTTCATAATCGAAAATGGTTTATCGGGTAGAAATAAAGTGGTAAGTGGTAAAATGGAGTGGTCACCTAATTCCATTCAGTGGCAGACACGTAGCAGATGGTGGAGAGGGAAAAATTGCCTTATCGGGGGGGGGTAAGCATCATTCAAGAACTCTACCTGATATCTTTGATAGCCATTGGATCTAGTGGGGGTAATCTGATGGTAATGATTGGCCGAACAAGTTGGACACATAAAGTTGATTGGGTGAGATTTCATTTGTCGGATCGGAAAGGAAATCAATGGTGAAGATTAAAGCTGATAAGGTTCGGGTGAAGAGATGGACCCGATGAGTTATGAATTCCGGTTAAGTTTATTTGAGTTTTAGACGATCAATGGAGATCGTGAAATACTAGTTGATATGAAGGAATGAAATCAATGGTGGAGATTGAACGCTATAGGGTGAGCGTCAGAGAATGTGCAAAGGCCGTGTATTGGCAAAAAAGGTAAGGTTTACATGTGGTTTACGTTTATTTTTATTATAAGCGTTATAATAGAAATAAAGAGGAAAGGTATTAAACTTTTATAAGAGGGGTTTCGTAAAAAAGTATAAGTCCGCATAAAAGTTAAATTAAGGAGCCTTTAACATTAAGAGTGAAATTTCCATATGCAAAGGAATATGAAGAATTCCTTGGATGTGTACATGACAGGTACATAGAGTGTGACATGCAATTTTATTTGCATACTGTAGGTGTAGTGGCTTAGGTTGCATAAGTGTGGTGTATGTAACCCAAGCTAGCATCAAATTACCATTACTTTGAGCTTATTGAGTGTGATGAACTTAGACGCTTATATGGTTATCTTTATTGATGAACATTGGAATTTATTAAAGGAAACATTAAATATTCTTGATAATGGTTATGATGCATTAATAACTATTGGATGATGGTTGGTGGGATTAGCATTTTATGATACGGGTGAGGACTCATATATACTTAGCCTCTAACATACTTATTGATGTTATACTGCTACATATATTGATGAAAATATTAGAAATTATTGACAATGGTTGGGTGATTGTAATAATTGTTGATGATGATTAATATGATATGATTCTAATTCATGTGTGGATGCCTTACCTCATCAGAAATATATTCCATTATTATTATGTGTAGATGAACTATTAGGATCTGGATTATGTGGATGTGCTACTAGAAAGGTGTTTCGTGATAAGAAGAAGTGTTATATACCTTTCCATTATAGTGATTTCATATTTAGCATTGATGATGTAAATACATTATTATAGGGAAATTTATACTACAGTAGAAACTCATAATGAGATTGCAACAAGAAGGAGAGAGAGAGGTCATGAATATACAAGAGAGATTTTTGGAGCTTGATTCAAGGAAATGAGTTGATATTACATATAGAAGTACTATGAAAATAGAGGATTTTGGTTATGGTAGAAACAAAGCTTGGATGATGATGAAAGAATAAGGTGAAATTGTGTGAGCTAAATAATAATAGGCTCGTGACCATATTGTTATGTGGTCTACACATTTTATTTGCAACAAATCTATATGTCATTTTTTGATGTGATATATTGGTCCTAATTGAGGAGTTTTGTACCTGGTGTTTCCATTAGATCGGGTGTGATGTATGTACCCTTAAATGTGTATTATGAAAAGGGCTTCTTGTTGTAAGACCTAGAGAGGTATGCATACCCCTTTATCATGTGCCATTGATTACATGGTAGTTCTTCTAATTTAGTTCAATAGCCTCTGTTATAGAGGTATTTACCACTTGGAGGAGCGGGCCATGTGTTGGTTGGATACTCTATGAGTGGACCACATTATTGTTTGTAGACTCTCAGAGGTCAAGTTTTACATTCACAAGTAGTTCATTGAGAATTTGAATGAAGCATGTATACGAAGGGACATCCTACATGATTGGTAGTTGTAAAAATAAGTACCTATGCATTGTGGTGGATGGTTGTTCCTTTATATAAACATTAAAAATTTATTGAAATTTGAAGGATCAAGGTACAAAGTGAAATCTCTAGCTCAAATAGAGATAGATTTTTCTATGAAGGAGGTTCTTGAAGTTATAATGAAGTGTTTGTTAGGAGAATAGTTTCTTAAAGCCATAATGAAGTATTTTTTAGGAGAATACGTTGGAGATAAGAAAGATTGTTGGAGTACGTAACTCCTACTTGTCCTACTTGTCTTATATAATTGTTCATGTTTGATTGTTAGGATTATTGGTCATTATTAGGAAGAGATGGTTCTCAAGGACAAGATATTGTTCCCTATTTTGTAGGAGGTTGTTGAGGCATAGATCAATATAAAATATTCTCTCCAAGTATTTAGCTTCTATTTTGGTGTGTGGTCAAGATATTCTAAGAAAGTTATTGTGTCCAAGACAACTTGTATATCTAGAGGTTTCTTTAAATTTGTACTATTACATTCGTTTATTGAGAGCTCTCTACATAGTTTTCGTGTGCAACAAGAGTATTAACAAGAGTATGGAATTTGGTAATTCCCTTTGGGAAGGGTCACATTTATTTAGGACTTTTTTAATAAATGTTCAAGAATTTTGTATGGCTTAAAAAAAATCTTAATAATATTCTAGAAAAAGATAGTAGAAATAAGGTTACTAATTTACCCAGGTTCTTTAAAAATATATATATAGGATTTAGAAAGATTATCAATGTTTTCTTAACTAAAAAGATAAAAATGTGATCAATAATGCCTAATGATAAGAGAAAATATATTATAATAATTTTTTTTAAATCATAAGAATATACTACTGGAAGAAATTTTAAATACGAAAGTTTTATGGAAAGTTCTTCCTTCTCAAGCTTTTTTCCTACTTATATATTAAGTATCCAGCATTTTGGCCATATTTGGCATTTTAAAACTTTGTAGTGCACGTTTCTCTCTGCATGTTTGGAATGGTTTAGAACGTATGTTTGACGGTTTACTTTCTTCAGAAAATGTCATTAATAACCCTTCAGGAAAGAAGATCAACAAAAGGGAAATTGTTGAGCTAAATAATTTAATATGCAGGTTGTGATTTTAAGTTGCTAACCATATGACTTTTCAGACACATTGACATTGAAAATTTTGGGAAAATTTTGATGAAAACACTACAGTTGTTTGTCTTTGGGTAGATGTAATTTGTGCGGGATAATGATGTACACTCCCCTAAGAAGTTTCCAATTTATAATGTGTACCTATTCTTCTATTCTAACTTTATTTTGATGATTCTAACTTTATTTTGATGATTCCGCGTATTCACGATTACCCACAATCCGAATAATCCATTTCCTTTTAGATGGATTTTTAATCAAATTGGTTCTTCCATTTTTTAAACTTCGTTCATGATTACTGGCACTCTAAATAATCTTAAATAACCTTAATATTATGTTTTTCAAACAAATAAAATTCTTTTAATATTCGCGCATTTATTTTTATCCCTAATATCTCTTATCTCTAGGAATATAATATTATTATCTTAGTATTATATAAAAATAATAATAGGACTAGATTTAATAATATATATAACTTAAATTATTCTTTCTAAAATATTAATTCAAAAAAAAATAAATATATAATAATTAATTTTAAATAACCATTATTTTATTTAAACAAATTAAATTTCCTTTAATAATATCCGCTCATATATTAATCATACCTAATTAAAATATTATATTATGAACTTTATAAAAATAATAATTAGATTTAATTTATTAATATAACCTAATTTATCTTATCTCAAGGAATTAAAATATTATATTATTAACTTAATATTATATAAATAATAATTAGATTAAATTTATTAATATAATTATGACCTAGGTCCTAAAGTCAAATATAGCTGTTATGTAGCCGTTGGAGTCTCTGCTCAGTCTATTTAACTTGCTAGGCCAGATCTGTTTCTTCAACTTGTCCTGACGATGAACCACACTGGTTGGTTCGAAACGCGTCGACAATGATCTTTTTATGTGATTTATGCAGAAGCTATTTTTACAATTATGATGGATCACAGAAGCCTCAATTCTATAATCTATTCCTTTTGGATGGTTTTTTAATCAATTTGGTTCTTCCATTTTTTAAACTATAAATTCCGAGCTTCCATAGCCAGAGTGGCGTTTGTGCTGGTGTTGTTGTTGATGTACTTAAGAAGTATCTAAATTGGGTTTAACAATGAATGTTTATACTTGAGATTTGAATTTGAAATTTTGTGCAACTGTTTGTTTGTTAATGCAATATATTTGGTAGAATTTGGGAGTGAGACTTCTACTTTTATATGTGATAACGCAAGAAAAAAGTGAGGCATAGATGATGAAGATGGTTGCGTTAAGATTTGCATAAATAAAGAAAATGCCCAAGAATTGTAAGTGGTCAGGTTGCTTCTCCTACTTCAATGGTTTCGCTGTCACGGATCTCATAAACTAATTCTATATGTAAATTAATTTGCGCTTCTGACAATATAAGGAAGATATCTATATTATTAGTATACTCTACTTTGAGTTTTTGTTGATAATTTTCAATAGTTTTATTATGTTGGTCATCTTATATGTCGTATAATATTTTCTTAGTCGTATCTCATCAAATATAGAACTATTTTGGTATGCTTGGGTAAACGACATTTGGTTTCAGATTATAAATATTTTATTGTGAGTGTTTCATGCAATTTCAAACCAAGATTCAATATTTATTATGTCATTTGTGTGTTATGGTCATTTTGTTTTTATCCTTATGATAAATATGTGACATTTTTTAACATAACTATGTTATTGAATGGTAATTTTTTAATCAAGCCTTTATTGGCGGAGGGTTTACTTACTATCCAAACATCACTCTTATAGGGAATAATATTAAACATAACTTTTCTTGACGGGAAGAATAAAGACCCAAAACATGAAGAGAAAAATTGTATGACTCGTAAATAGAAATCAAAATTCTAACCGTGCTAAGAAAAACATATCAAATAAAATGGAATCACCAACATTTTCATAACCAAATCACAAGAGAATTTCTTAACATGACTCGGGAGAAAATATCAAATAAAATGTAATCACCAACATGAAAGAATGAGAAGGCTAAAAAAAAAATAATACCATAACTCAGTTATATCTTTTTCATAACCAGATCACATGAAAGAATGAGATGGGTAGAACAAAAATGCAATCATAAGAATTATATACTTGTGACCAACTGACATGAGAGAGTTATTTGTGACATAAATGATGAGAAAATACTCAAATAAAATGAAACTGCTATTATAAATAGAAAGAGAGAGTAGAAGTACACACACCACAAATCACTCTCCTATTTTTATTGATCCCAAAGGTTATATATATATAGGATACAAACTACTGACTTAGACAAATCTAGAAACTAACAAACTAGATATATGATTGGGACATGAAACAAAAACAACTCATACACATGGAAAACAACCACATCTACTGACTAATAACTTGTAATACACATAGAACACATGACATGGAAGCATTACTTGCAACATCCTCCCTTAATTCTTACATGGAAAACATTGCAAACACATATTACAAAAGCAAGGATAATTTATGTCTGAATTGACTTCATCAACATTCACATCCACTTTGGAATGTCGCAAACATTACTTTTTCACCACCACATCTTCGAGTCGTCACTTGACCTCCATTTAAAACGTAACTATCTTTGACCATCATTGATGAACATTGCAATATCAACAATATTGACACCTCAGCTTGTCGGGGCTTCCGGGATAAGAGACATTAAGTAATGAATCATCCTCTGGAACAACCACCATCTGTTAGATATTTCTCTTCTGGCTATGAGTCAATTGCTAGGATGGGGGTCTCGATACTGAATTTTTCAAATTTGATCAAACAACTTGACATTACTAACAAACAAGAATTGATGTTTTAGACATTAGGGCTTCCAATATAAGAACGACCAACACTTTTTCTAACTAAAATTGAAACATTTCACAACTACAAGCTCAATAATCATCAAACTATCAATTGTCATTTAAGCATAGACAAGTCACCACATCTCTTCTTAGCACAACTCAAAATTTGTTCATCTGGTTCAATCTTTGTCTTGGAGATTTCTCATCTTCATAAAGCAACATTTGTTAGAGTGGTTAATTCCAACAAACGTACACTCACATATTGAGATGAGCAGCCTCAATATGTTTAAAATGCAAACTCCAAAATTTGAGATCAGAACAAGATTGTAGCATAAACATTTGACGTAGAGATCTCTTCTCCGCAAAAGCGAAAAAATTGAGATTTACCTCAAATTTTAACACTTTTGACATATATCATTGGTCAATTGAAACTCCTCTACCCCTGATCTCAAATCAAGATCTGTACAACAACATGCACAATTCATGTGCGTGATTTTGTAGATTTATAATATGATAGTGCACAAAACTATGACAAAACCATCCAAGCATGAACTTAACTCCTTTGCAAGGTTCCAGGCATATAAGCACAAAAAAACCTAATGATACTTGAAGCTGCAAACAAATAAACAGATCTACACAGGATCACAAAAAAGAAAATTCACACTCTAAAAATAAACTCCCACGCATCTATACTAGTATGTATAGAAATAATGACACTCAATATCGCTCACATATCCTTGGCCCTGCCTTGAGGGATTCAAGCCAGTGCCAACTCTGAAATCATATTAGAAATAGAAAGAGAGAGATAAATTACGCACATCACAAATCACTCCCCTATTTTTGTTGATCCCAAAGGTTAGATATATATAGGATACAAATTACTCACTTCGAGAAATCTAAATCCTAAGAAAGCAGATCTATGAGTGGGACATAACACAACAACAACTCATACACATGGGAAAGCCCACATCTAGAATAACACCTAAGAATACTCACTGACAACTTGTAATACAAAAACACATGACATGGAAGCATTACTTCCAACAACCACCAAGATGAAAGAATGAGAAGATAATAATAGAACACAAGTACCCTCCCCAAGTTCTATCATTCAAGACCATAAAACTAGCAAAAATAAATTCCCTGCTAAACTCAAAGATGCAAACCCACCTTTCCTTTTGACAAATCGAAGGAACCATAACAGAAGTAAAATAAGAATGAAAAACACAACGTATGGAGGAAAAAGTTGAGTGGGAATTAAGTTGAGATTGAGGTAAATAAAAAGACACTCTCTGCATTGGCAGGATCTTCAAACACCAATTTTTTTTACAACAAGAACCAGAAAAAACTCGAAAATAACCCCATCATTGCCACATAACACGCTCTCCAAAATCATGGAAATAGTATGCATCCAAATCATTCAAGTATGTAGATATGAGGTTCTAGTTGAAGACATGGCTATCACAATGCATGGGCAGCATTAACACAAAAAATCCTCCTTGCTTGAAAATGTCACCATTTCTTTAAAGTTGGTGAGACGTTACTAAAGATAAGAAGTATTTCTCTTTCCTCACAATATCTACAATTTAGTCAAAAAGTGTAGGTCTTGTGGTGGGACAATCTGTTTTCTTCCTCTCTATCTAGATTGCGATAACATGTTTTTTAAATTAAGATTCAAATCTTATGCTATGAAATGTTTGCCTATGTAACATTATTATCAACCTTAATTCTTTACCATAAGAAGCAAATGTTGTTAGTGGATTTAACTAATATCATAGCAAGTAAATGTGTTGGTGGATTTAGCTAATATCAAATCTATCAAATTGGTACAATTTAAAGAAAAAATTACATATTCATTGGATGATGGCTTTAAAATATTCCAGTGATTTAAATATTAAAAACCAAAGAATTCCCAACTAACTCATTCTCCAACTGTTCTTACAAACAACCACTAGACTCGAGAACCTCTATGCTTGCATGCTCATTCTCCAACTGTTCTTACAAACAGCCACTAGACTCAAGAACCTCCATGCTCAGATGCTCTTCAATAGAAGATTAATTAATCAAAAAATGCGGAGTAATGGAGTAATGCACGCAAGCTTCTTATGTCTCCGAATTAATGTCCAATGAGAGGGAAGATTGCTTGCAGGCCATTCAACATTCTGGTGCAACAGATACATTGCAAAACAATTCTTAGAAACAACTTCTCGACTCAAGAACATCCACGCTCAGATGCTCTTCAATATAAGATTAATTAGCCAAAAAATGCAGAGTAATGGAGTAATGCACGCAAGCTTCTTACGTGTTCGAATTAATGTCAAACGAGCAATGGAGTACTGCACACAAGCTTCTTACGTGTCCGAATTAATGTCAAACGAGCAATGGAGTGATGTACGCAAGCTTCTTACGTGTCCGAATTGATGTCAAACTAGAGGGAAGATATCTTGCAGGCTGTTCAACTCTCTGGTGCAATAGATACATTGCAAAACAATTCGAGAACATAAGTTGTTATTGACTGGAGACTATAGTAGCAGAGTAAGGTTGAACTGGATTATTTCATGTAAAAATTCCGTCACTTGTCTTCTAGTCAATTTCGTGCACCTTAGAAATAACGTATAGCAAAAGCAGTTAATATAACTTTCATATTTTAATCTAATAATTATAACAGGGAAGGATGTTGGAACAATGATATGATCAAGAGGTGCTTACATGATTAAATTAGATTCTGGCATACCGTTCTCAATTAAATTTAACAAGTTATACCAATAGTTATTTTCGTACCCTTTATTGAGTAGATCTGCTCTTGCTGTTGGTATATCTGCAGTACTTATTGCTGATCCGAACGGATCATCCGGGTGATATTGAATAGCGTCTTCAAGAATTTCTGATGTTCCACCATTGTAAAAAGGCCTGGACTCGTCGTACATGGATCCTCATCGGATGGCAACCTGTTGCGGAAAACAGCGTGAAGAGTTTTTCATGTCAGCCACGCCTTCTGATTTCCTTTCCAGGTTGGGGAATTGTAAATTTGTATTATACTCAATAGGATCGTTCAACCTTGAATTGAAATTATTGACCTCATTCTGGAAGCCATATAGCCATCCCGACGTGCTAGGCCAAAGTAATCGATCCATTGAAGTGGCGTAGGAAGTGACTTCTGAGTGACTGGATCAATTCCCATTAAGAGAAGTTGCTTCTCCAGTTTAGTATTCCAGCTGGTTATCTGATCTTCTTGGAAGATGAGAGGCTATAGCTAACCATCTACAAATCAATAAAGTACAACATGACTTCAATACTTTTCCCAAAGCAGGAAAACACATACTGGAGGGTAAGGTAACACATACAGAGGGTAAGGTAACACATACATAGTCTTCTGCTAGAGGAAGTGTTGCAGATTGCCAACTGAAGGCATGCTCACGGGCATCTTTGTCTGTGGCTACAACTCTGAAACTTGTGTGGCAGGTTGTGGCTCGGGCTCGCTTGATGTGGCTTTGAAGCTTGTAGATGATCATCATTTCCCCCCCTATCACATATAAGGTGAGATGATGGAGAAAACTCAACTGCAAGACTGCTCAATATTCTAGAACAAGTCCTAATATGTGTTTGGAATATCTTCTTGGCTGTTGATGCCCATTGCCAAGAAGCGATCCATCCTAGATGAATCTTTGTTCTTGCAGGACGTTTGTTTCTGAACCATCTGTGTGAAGAATGACTGGTTTTATGACAATGCTTACATGGATGAAGATCAAAACAGTGATCTTTCAGATGGCCAACTCGATCACAGTGTTGGCATTTCACGATCTATTGTTGTTGTTGCTGTGGAAGACGAGTAGAGTCTGCAACAATTGAAGCTGAACTGTCATAAGGAGCAGGTGAACTGTCATGAATGAATCCAGCACTCTGAAACTAAATGGGCTTGGCATAGTCTGGAATATGACACGACAAGTCCTTGTCATATCCAAGACCAGTTATCTGCTTGTTGTGGACAAGTTGTTCCCAAGGTCTAATAATGGCCTTGGGAAGTGCAGACTCAGTTTCTGCATCTACATGTACAATTGCTGCTTTATTGGGTACTGGATCTGAATGAACTGTAACATTATTGTCTTGCTGTTTATGGAAGTCTATTTCAATCTTCTGAACAGAAACAGGTTTAGACTGATGACTCCACTTGTGTAATTCTTCCTGTTGTAGCTTTGTCTCAAGCTGCAAAAAATCTATCTTTTCTTGTGCATTTTGTATACACTTTTGAATGTCAACAATAATGTCTTTATTGATTATGATTGCGCTGTCAGCAGTGGATACGATTAGAGTTCTCAATAACTCTTATATTCTTTCAAGCTTAGCCATTTTTCTTAGCAGTGGGCAAATAAAGAGTGTGAGCAATTATGCAATATCTTCTTCTACAAACAATATCAAGCCTTAATGGTAGGCTTTGGAGCAACTGCTAAGACCAACTTTCAACATATACCACTTAAAAATTTGGATAAAAATAGTGAGCTTAAACTATTGGAGAGAAACTCAAAAGGTAGATTCCCAATGCAAAATGGTACATGTAAAGACATAAATAAATACTACCTCATCCTGTTTAAAAAATTGAATTCATGTCCTGTTCATGAGAACCTCAACTGGAGCTAATCCTTCCTCGCCCACAAGGTGCAGCTGGTATTTTCAGTGCCTTGTTTTTAATTTCTGTAAATCTACAACACTGTTACTTATATGACATAACAACTAGCGTAGGGCGCACATTTATCACACCCAGAAACATACCCTGATATAATACCCTGAAAAACATGCTCTCATCTGATCTGAACAATGATAAATCTTTCAGTATTATCTTTGGAATCTGGAAATGGAAATCCATAGCAGCAGGAAAGTAATTAGATTATCAAAACCCCTGCTATTATTCGGACGTAGCCCTTACTTGAACTAGTTCGTTCATAATTGATTGTTTGGCTAAATTTGGAAACACAATTAAACCTAGATATTTCTAGAAATAATCTGATGCAAAGCTCTTTAGAACATCCACATTCAACAACAAATTGCCTCCAAGAGCATGAAGCAGCAGCAAAATGAGCAATATCAACAGGTGCCTCTATATATTGAAGCACGTTTCTTACCATGTTCTCATCTTCGACTTATTGCCATGACCAGAGGCATCGAATCTTTTTCCCTTCATCATGTCTATCTGTCCACTTGCTCAATTTCTTCAACTTTCACTACTGTTCCTGTTAACCCATTAATGTAAAATAACGTTTTCAACGATTGCATTTCATGTTTATCTGTCAAATAACATTGCACGCTATTTTCTAACGATAGCATTTCATGTTTCATCGATTGATAACATTCAATGCTATTTATTCTTCATCAGTTGAATGCTTCAATGCATCTCTGTGCCTATGCCTATGGGTGAGATGTTGTGAATTGAGTCGAACCAATACTCGACTCAATCCCTTACTTCAGTTCTCTACACATTATGATGCTCAAAAATGCAAAATTTACATCAATCTTTACAAAAAACAGACAAGATTCCTCCGGTTATCGTGTTGCATCTCAGCGTCTCTTTCTCCAGGTCTTCACACATTCAAATGCTGAACTTTGAAGCCACAGGCAAAAGTACAAATGTATGCCAATTCTCCGTTTGCTGGTGCATAAACTTTTAAGGACATTAAAATGCCAAAGAACGCTCTGGCCTTATCCATTCTCTCATTTCCAACAAACTATCAATCTGCATTAACCCTCAAAAATTTATAACACAAATATGCAGAGTTCTACAGTAACATTCTTGTGTAACTTTAAACTGATGCTCCTTCATATGTTTTCTTGTGACAAGAAATTTGTAGTTTGTGGCACAATTCCTTTATTTCTCGTAATGTGCCCAAAGCTTTATGTTCAGAATCCAATACAGATCATTGTTGTTGCAACTCAAAGTTTTGTGGTCCGCGGATCGAATCTAAAGGCGTTTTTATTTCAAGAATATACGGAGCGTTAGGTAAATTTCACTACTTGTATCAGAAATGGTAGGTCATGGTAATCGAAATACTAGTTTTGCACTTGGAACCATTCGTCGTACTGAAAGGATTTCACTATGTTCAGTAGACATTGAAGGTCCGGAAGCTTTTCCAAGCATAGAGAACATAACTGCAAGCACAGGACAAAGGGAGAGAATGGGAAACTCACAGTTTCAAAATCATCATTTTGACAAATATGATAACAGTAACATAAATGATGAAGTCCAAAATATGGATGATGCTTCTGAAGATCCCATCAAACTTCACCATGAACTTGAACATATAACAAAGCTGAGGTCAGCGCCAAATATGCAGAGAACTGAAACCTGGAGAAGAAGGCGCTTTGGCTTTCTAAGAACCTGAACTTGATTAAGAAGAAGGGCAGTGAGGGTGCCGCGAAAAAAATTGAATGATCTTTGAGATCGACTGGGAAATTTAGAGGACGGAATATTGATTACTTTGCTTGTTGCAGACTGGGAAAAAATTGTGGGTGTGCCATTTCAGATTGCCCCATGTCTTTTTGTCATCCATTCAACACACATTCGAAACTCAAACGCTGTTTATGCCAAACGTTATGCAAACAGTGTGCCACACGTTCAAGTTTAATGGCTATTCAAAAACATTCAGTAACGCAGGTGAGAATAATCAGGGGAATTGTCAGGCAGTAGAGGCACAGGTGTAATGATGCTCTTTTTTTAAACGTTTATGGCAGTCAGAGAGCGATTACTATATTCAGAAGAACAGGTAGGCAGAATTAATGGAACGTTACAGCTAATGAAGACTAGGCCAACACTATTCAAGGCAGCTCAGACTAGTGGCTCAGGGAATAACAATATCTCATTTTTTAACTAAAGGATAAACCCTAAGAAAGAAAACTACACAGGCAACACATCATGGCTCTGATACCATGTTAAACACACATGGAAAGAAAGAGAGATGAAAGATAAAACATGCAATACAATTTTTATTAACAATTGATATACATTTATAGTACAATATGTGACTCTTGGGTTTCACATCCCAAGGTCCCTTGGACTCCTTTTGTCCATTCAACTTCAACACTAACCCATTGAGGATTAGGTGTCCAACATTAATGATGGTGCTTATAGTGATAAGCCCGTTGACGCGCTGTAGGATGTTTGTCTCTTTTCATGCAAGCATGCTAGCCTCTAATACTCGTGTTCGGAGCCTGCTCGATTTCACACGTCCGCCTCGATTCGTGATGATTCACCTGCTCTAGAGTACTAATATGCTTAATAGCAATTCAATGGCTATAGCCTCTTTCGCCTGGGATTTCTACTCCTATGACTATAAATCAAGGCCCTAGTCTGGCCCCTCTTCATCCATGTTGAATCATTTCCACTTGAGGTGTTACAACGTACCGGGATTGTCATCCTTTGAGCCCAACACAAAATTTCCCATCTTTGTTAGAAAAATAATTACAGCCAAAGGAGAGGTGTTTTACTTAGAGGAGAGGAGTTTTTACTCAGAAAACAATGGTGGCAAGAAAATTTTCAGATGCGATTCAACTAGACAAAAGGTTAAATAAAACACAAAAATATCTCACGACAAAAAAAAATGTAAAACAATGTAGTTCCGGTAAATCTACTCATGAACGTTTAATGCCATATTGCAACAAATCAAACTTCATATTATATTATAAAGCATATGTAAATACATTTGCATAAAACTTCACATTATATTATAAAGCATATGTAAACAAATTCCCATGATAAATTGGATGTTGTTCTTCCAAATTAAAAAAATAAAAAATAAATAAAAATAAAAATTGTTACTGTGATTTAAGTTTCACTGAGTTGTTGAGTAACTAAAACTTCATAAAATTTGTTTTAATACGCCCATCACAAATTGCTGCATGATTTTCCCTTTAATACCTCAGAATTTCACCTTCTCTCTCTTTCAAAATTGTAAATGACTTTTACATTCATATTCATCCAAACTTACATTTTTGACATTAATACATGAAAGAGAAAATCATTAAGACACAGGATGGGTGAATGTTCATATCTATGTTGTAGAGTACCACAAATTGCTGCATGATTTTCTCTTCACTACCTCATAGAATTTCACCTTCTGTCTGCTTCAACATTGTAAATGACTTTTACATTCATATTCATCCAAACTTACATTTTTGACATTAATACATGAAAGAGCAAATCATTAAGACACAGGATGGGTGAATGTTCATATCTATGTTGCAGAGTACACATTTCACTGGCGAAGTACATATTTGACATACTTAACTACCAACCATACATTAAATTTGCATTCATTCTTAAATGCTTGATGTGTGTTGTGGAATTGTCTGATGTGCTCAGACCTTCTGTCCTTCAGCCTGTAAACAGACGTGCAACCTACAAAATTAATATGAAAAGAATTAATATCACAAGCGTGGTTCTTGTTAGTTTGTTTAATGCGGTGGTTGGGATTAATTTTCCAACACTACTCCTTAATCCCAACCCCCGCCATTGGAAATTCCCAAACAGTCTCTCAGAGAAACAAAATTTTCACATGCCAATGGCTTCATGAAAATATCAACAAATTGTCCCTGTGACTTGCATGTTGCAACACAATTTCATCGTTGTTTATCAACTCTCTAATAAAATTATATTTAGCATCAATATGATTGGTCCTCTTGTGAAAAAAAGAGTTCTTTTACATTACAATTGTGGAAGTGTTGTCATGGAAAATAGTTGTTGTTTCTTCTTGGTCGTGGCAAAGATCCCTCAACATCCTTCTCAGCTAAACTACCTGACATGTTGTTGTTGTTGTGTTGACATATTCAGCTTCTGTTGTTTCACAGTGACACTATTCGCTACTTCTTGGAGGCCCATGAAATGGCTCAAGAACCCAAGTAAAAAACATATCTTAACGTGCTCTTTCTGTCATCTACACTCCTTGCCCAGACACTCCTTGCCCAATCATAGTCAATGTAACCAACCAGCCTAAAATCATTTGTTATCATACTCTAAATACCATACTCCTTTTTCCCAATGACATACCTTAGAATCATTTTCGTTCTTGCCAATGTGTCTCCTTGGGTATCTCGATGAACCTCGACACAAAACTCACTGCATACACTATATATGTCCTACTGGCAGTGAAATACATCAAGCTTCCTATCATACTTTTGTATAATGCCGAATTGATATTGCCGCTTCAATATTCTTTGCTCAAATTCAACCACATGATAGTTGGAGTTGGTGTGAGCTAGCTGCTCTATATATTAAATCTCTCTAAAATGTCTGCTACATACTTTGCTTGAGAAATAAAAAATCCATTTTCTATTTGCTTCACTTCTATGTCCAAAAAATAACTTAGCAACGCTAAGCGAGTCATTTCAAATTCACTCTTCATGACTTTTTTGAAATTAGTGATGAAGAAGTCATCATTGTCTGTAAAAATCAAATCATATACATATAAGAAAACAATAAGAATCTTACCATTGCTCTCTTTGATGTAGAGAGTGGGCTCACCGTCACATTTGTTGAAACCATTGTCCAACAAGTAAGCGTCTATCCTACTATACCATGCACATGGTGCTTGCTTAAGCCCATAAAGAGATTTCATTGACCTATACACCTTGCCTTCTTTTCCTGCAACGACATAACTAGGTGGTTGCGCAACATAAACTTCCTATTTTAGCACTCCATTCATGAATGCCCATTTTACATCGTTTTGATACACTTTCCATTTATGTTGTGTGGTAATCGCTGCAGCTATATGCACTGTCTCCATCCTTGTGACTATCGCAGATGTCTCCGAACAATATCTTCCATGTTGCTTCTTGTATCCTTTAACAAATAGCATTGCATTATGTCTTTCAATATTTCCGTCAATGTTTCCCTTGGTCTTATAGACTCACTTCTCTCCAATGACATCTTTTTCTTGCGGAAGCTTCACTAGCTCCCATGTGTCATTCTTTTCTATTACTTTTGTTTTTTCCTCTATTGCCACAACCTATTTTACTTCTTTGACTGCATCTTCAAAATGGATTGGGTCATCTACATGATAAAATAATGCAAATAAGGAATTTAGGCCAGCACTACTATCAACTTCATCTTGGTCATAAATCTCATTTAAATCTTTGAATTTTGGTCTTCTTGTGCTCGCTGAAGATGGGCTTGACATGTCACTTGTTGCGCTTTTTAGTGTTCTTGGTGAAACACTTGCTTGACTGTGCAATGTTGTCCTATTATTTGTTAATGGTGCTACTTTTTGCCTTCTTTGTTGTGCTTGAATAAGAGTAGAGGAGTCACTTTTGAGGAATTGCTTGCTGCTATCAATTCGTCTTTGTCCTCATGTGGTATACCTTCTTTGGCATTGTCTATCTACTCTAAACTTACATCCCATGCCTCCTCTTCTATGAACTACACATCTCTTTTGATTATTACCTTTTATGTTGTGTGGTAATCGCCACAACTATATGCACTGTCTCCATCCTTGTGACTGTCGCAGATGTCTCTGAACAATATCTTCCATGCTGCTGCTTGTATCCTTTAACAAATAGCATTGCATTATGTCTTTCAATCTTTCCGTCAATGTTTCCCTTGGTCTTATAGACTCACTTCTCTCCAATGACATCTTTTTCTTGTGAAAGCTTCACTAGCTCCCATGTGTCATTCTTTTCTATTACTTTTGTTTTTTCCTCTATTGCCACAACCCATTTTACTTCTTTGACTGCATCTTCAATATGGATTGGGTCATCTACATGACAAAATAATGCAAATAAGGAATTTAGGCCAGCACTACTATCAACTTCATCTTGCTCATAAATCTCATTTAAATCTTTGAATTTTGGTCTTCTTGTGCTCGCTGAAGATGGGCTTGACATGTCACTTGTTGTTGCGCTTTTCAGTGTTCTTGGTGAAGCACTTGCTTGACTACGCAATGTTGTCATATTATTTGTTAATGGTGCTACCTTTTGCCTTCCTTGTTGTGCTTGAATAAGAGTAGAGGGAGTCACTTTTGAGGAATTGCTTGCTGCTATCAATTCGTCTTTGTCCTCATGTGGTATACCTTCTTTGGCATTGTCTGTCTTCTCTAAACTTCCATCCCATGCCTCCTCTTCTATGAACTACACATCTCTTTTGATTATTACCTTTTGGGTTGAGCGAATGTAGAGCTTGTATGCCTTGGATTCATCATTAAATCCAACAAATATGCATTTCTTCCCCTTGTTGTCCAACTTCTTCCTCAACAAATCTGGGACATGTACATAAGCCACACATCCAAAGACTCTCATGTGAGTGACACTATGCACTCCATGCCTCTTCAGGAACCACATCCCTCACACTTTTGGTTGGACACCTATTAATGATATACGCTGCACAAGTGACAACTTCAACCCAATAATCATTTAGAAAATTCTTTGCCTTCAACATAATCCTTTCCATTTCCATAATGGTCATATTCTTTCTATTATAGCTTGCTGTAAATTTCTTGTGAATTCCATGCTCCTTGCAAAATCGAAGGAAATCATTTGAGATATATTTTCCACCTTTATTAGTCCTCAAGAATTTGATGTAGTGTCCAGTATTCTTCTCAACTAGAGCTTTGGATTGATGAAAGTGCTCAAACACTTCACTTTTTTGTTTTAGGAGATATATCCATGTCTTCCTTATGTATTCATCTATCAAGGTCAATAAATAATGTTTGCCACCAATTGATGGTGTATGCATTAGTCCACATAAATTTGAATGGACAATCTCCAAAGGTGCCTTTACCCTTATTGACTTTCCTACTGGAAATATATCTCTATGTTGTTTGCCCAAGATACATCCTTCACATAGGTTGTTCGTTTTTCTATCAGTGGCAATCCCTTCACCATGTCTTTCCTATGCAACAAATTCAAACCTCCAAAGTTGAGATGACCAAATGTCAAGTTCCATAACCTATTTTCATCTTTGACCTCTGCTTGAAATTTTACTTATGTGACACTTGCATCTTTTCTTCCATTTTCTTGTGAGTTCATTGATAGTTGTACTTGTGCACCTTTTTCTTTCAAATCTGAGCTTATTTTTAGAGGAAACATTCTACTGCTTTTCATTTGAACCCTTGCAATCAACTGTCTTCTTGGAGGCTTATCCAAAATTGTGGACTCATCATTTTTAAAAAAGACATTGTAGCCCTTTTGCATGAGATGTCCAATTCTTATGAGGTTATGCTTCAAACCAGGTACAAGGTAAACATATGAGATGTACTTATTCTCCCCCTTCTTTGTTAGGATATTGACTCTTCATTTTCCCATGACAGAGACTTTTCTATCAATCCCTAATGTCACTTCAGATTTCACACTTTCATCTAGATTGGAAAACATTTCTATGTTCCCTGACATGTGTATGTTACACCCTAAATCTAGATACCATATATCACTTTGTCTTTTTTGTGCTACATTACAAGCTAAAATCATGCTATCATGGTTCTGATTTTCCTTTGTGAAATTTACACTTGGTTTGTTACCTATATCATATTGCTTCTTTCTACATTCCTTTGCATAATGACCATCATTCTTACAATAATGACATTGAAATTGAGATTTATCATACGTTTAACCTTGTGCTTGATTTTAGCTTGGGCCTTGACATAGATTTTGATTTCTGCCCCTTCCAATAGAAGTTGAAGGACTACTTCTTCCACCTCTTTGTGGGCATCTTCCTCTTCCTCTAGCATATGATATTCCTTTGCCTCTACCTTGACCAAATGAAACTTGTCTCTTGAAGGCATGCTCCAATGAGGAGCTTGTTGTTCTATTCCATCTATGTTTATGAGAAATCAGTGATGCATGAAGCTCATCTACTGAGAACTGTGAGAGATCATTTATCTCTTCTATGGCCACACCAATGACATCAAACCTTACAGGCAGACTTCTCAAAACTTTCTCAACTATTCTCCTTTACTCAAGTGTCTCACCATGAAACCTGATTTGATTAACCAACCTAATTACATGTCTGGAAAAAAAGTCTACATTCTCAGAATCTTTCCTACAAAGTGTTTATAAGTCTCTCCTTAGCATTTCAATCTTTGATGTCTTCATTTTTTCCATACCTTAGTAGATTCTATGGAGGGTGTCCCATGCTTGCCTGGACTTTGTTGCTGTTGCAACCCTTGGGAAAATACTTTCATGATCTACTTGAAAAATGTAGAAGAGAGCTTTTGCATCATTTTTCTTGTTGTCCCTCAACAAATCCCTTTATGCTTGAGACAAGGCATTGTATGCTACTGCATCTGCTAGATCTTGAAAACCATTTTCCACCAAATCTCAAATGCCTTGAGAAGAAAATAGGGTCTTCATTGTAATAGCCCAATAACCATAATTTTTCCCATTAAATTGAGGTATATGAGGATTAGTCAAGCTTGTGCTTGATCTTGCCATTTATGAGTGTAAAAAGAAACTTTCTACTTGCTAGTAAATACACTTCAAAAATCTGTCCTCAAAACAATTTTTAATTGCTAATAAAAACACTTTTTAGAATAACAAGTTTAACCTAATCTCATACCATGTTAGAAAAAATTTACATGGAAGAAGAGAGGAGTGAGTTTCACTCAAAAAACAGTTGCACAATTTTTAGACTAACAAAGGTTAACCTAATCTCATACCATGTTAGAAAAAATTTTACACGGGAGAAGAGAGGAGTTTGACTCAGAAAACACAGTTGTGGGAAGCAACTGAAGTACAAAGACTTAAATAAAACACAGAAAAAACTCACGGGAGAAACAGAGTAAAACAATGTGGTTGCGGTAAATCTAGACATGAAGGTTTAAGGCCATATAACGGACAACCAAATTTTGGATTATATTATAAAGCATATGTAAATACATTCCCATGTTAAATTATTTTGGATTATATTATAAAGCATATGTAAATACATTGGCATGATAAATTGGATGTTGTTGCTACACGAAAAAAATCTTACTATGATTTACGTTTCACTGGGGTTGTAGAATAACTAGTAAAATTTGTAACACCACAAGTTTCTCCATGATTTTCTCTTCATTACATCAGATATTTTCACCCTCTCTATCCCTCAACATTGAAGATTACTTTGAAATTCATATTTATCCGAACATACATTTTTTACCTTAATACATGACTGAGCATATCATTAAGACAAAGGATATCATTAAATTCACATTCATTTTTAAATACTTTGTGTGTTGCGAAATGCTTTGGTCTGATGTGTTGCCAAATGGAGAACTTGTATCCCTGTTCAGACCTTTTGTCTTTTAGCCTGCAAACAGATTCACAACCTGCAAAATTCATCTGGCAAATATGGAACTTCCGAAATATATTTCACAAATGGAGTTGTTCAATGTGTGTTGTTGGTATTAATTTTCCAACAACGTTGAAGACTCACTGGAGACCCTCACAAACCAGATCGTTGATTACAAACTCAAGGATGCCACCCCTGAAGTATGCACCAAAACACATGATGCTGCAAATTGTCGTGACATCGACCTCAATAGGCCCGTGGAAGAGAATCTCAACTTTGACGACAGTGTTTACAAGTGCATTATGCTTTTGTTGCAAATTTGTCGGTTATATCTCATCAATATAGTCCTTTTGTTGTTACGGAAAGAACTTGTCGATTATATCTCATCAATATAGTCATTTTGTCGTTATGGAAAGTCTAGTTCTGGATAGGATGGAGATCCCAACATCTCTGGAAAAAACATGCCATGTAAGCTGCTGTATACTTTGCGCCAAAGGCATAGACTTAATATTAATATCATATTGCTCATATATATATATATATATATATCAATTTATTTTAATATTTTAAATAAATGTTTTCATTTTTATATATTTAATATCTTTTTTATTATTAAAATGTACAAATATATTTAATTCAAAAAAATATTATAAAAATATTTATACTTAGAAATTATTTTTTAATTAAAATTTAGGAAAAAAAAATTTATTAGAATTATGAGTACATTTTTTCGCTTGGAAATATTGGTAATAAAAATCACATCTACATTGAGTGAAAGGTAAAGGTAAAACAAGCGTAGGACCATCGATTCTAAAGAATCACCTAACGCCAATTGCAAATTATTTGACATTTTAGTTTCATCCGGCCATGGAAAATTGATGAAGAATATTTCTGCTATAACGATCAAATAATTGTCCATGTATTGAACTTCTGCCGTTTTGCCGTGCACAAGCATTGAATTTGTGCAGATTTTCACGTGATGCCTGAAGAATGTCCTTGTCCACATTGAAAATCATTTTTATGCAGCAAAACTAATAGTTTCGTAAATAGAAAGATTAGGTCTGACCGTATCGACAATGTCTTTCTTTGGATCAAACCACGTTGCAAAGCACACCTTGGTATTCCTTGCCCACACTAAATTAATAATATGATGAGCCATATCAAAAGATGCGTAATATTATGTTTATGGCCAGGATAATAATTAAAATTAAAAAAATAAATTAATGGTTATTATTCCCTAAAATTTATGTAATTTTTGGAGTATGAATAAATAATTAATTTATCTATTTTATACATAAATTTATTTTATTAGTCTCTTGTAACTATAACAATTAACCATTATTAATATTAGTTTAGCATTGACTAATAAAAATTATAATATTTAAATTTGAGAAATAAATAAGAATATAATAGAAACTTGTAATTAACACATAACTATTTTAATTTGTCAAAGCTGAAATTTGACATACTGAATAAATAATTCCGATTTAATTTAGACGCATGGCGTTTATATAGTCTTAGTTTAACAATTATGTTTCTTGCCCTGAAAGTTATGGAAATTTTGGCCATATTTTGGAAAAAATCTGGCAAGCTTTTTGAAAATCCAAGTAAAAATTGTCAAACTTCATAATTTTAGGTGTTTTAGATGATCTTGATGGTGCTGAATCCATTTCCACCATCGAAAACATGATTCAAACACTCCATGTATAAGATTTTTTGAATTTTTTCCCTACCTCTTTTGGCCGTCTGGTCGATTCCTCCACCTCCTTAAACGTCCATTTATATATGGGATGAGGGTCAACTATTGAAGTCAAGGGTGAGGATTTAATATACTGGGAATATGCTTCCCCTGAAGCATTATCCATGGTAAGAGTTTGTACGACACATAAAAAAGGTGCAGTGGACTTCATGGACTGTCGGGTAATTCGTCAGAGAAAACAAGGAAGACTGGGTTTTGCTTCTCCATTTTGTATGAATTTCGTGTTGGAGAGAGAGAGACAAAATAAATAATTCACACATAAAACACGCGTTGTTGCTCTTCTATTGATCACATAAAACATGATTCTTACAATGAATGAACCCTGTGAAGAGTATTTATCCTTTTCCAACTACCAACTTGCGTAAAATAACTTGACATGCATCCACATGTAAGCACACACTAAAATTCGTGTATCACTTAACGTGACTTTGACTCAACAATCAAATACTCAATCACTCAATCACTCAGTTAACTCACTCTCTATGTTTAGCCAACTCCACGTGCGGGAGTAATTACAATTTCTAACACTCCCCCTTAATTACTACAGTATGACTCAACATGACTCAAACATGACTCAACTATCACCCAAACATGCTTGCTGATCTATCTCTCACCTAGGCTTACAAGGACTGGAGAATTTTACAATTTTGCATTTTCCTTTTCTTTGCTTCCAGATTCTATATCCTCAAAATTGCTTCATTTTCTGCTGCTGTAATTTTTCTTTGAGTTGTTTTGAACATGTTCTTAAAAACAATTGGATCATGTATTTACACCCTCCTCTTCAAATATTCATTCAACCATGGACTATTTCCATGACATTGCATCTTCAAATTGTCTTATTTTCTCTGCTTCTTGGGCTTCATATACATGTCTTTCTTCCTGCCATATTTCCGGTTAGCAAAATCTTATCTCTTCTTGAATCCATTGCTAAAAAATGGTTTCAATGCATTCATGTTTGCCCTTAGAAACATCCATATCATTCTTTTCACTTTCATCATTAGGTATTGTTGCTTTTTTCATGTAATTTGCATCAAATTTATTAACAACCTTGCTTTCAACTTCCGCTCCCATGTTATTCTAAACACCCGCATATTAAAAAATAATGTTAAAAACATCTTTATTATGCTCTTCAATGAGAGTTTTCTACTCTACCTCTTCCTTCTTTTCAACTGCATGGAGGTTGTATTCCACTGTTATGTTGTTAGTGGATATTCTCATAAAAAACTTTTCAATCACTTTATCCTGTTCTTGATCATTAGTTGCTACTAGATGACATACTACTTCATGAGCAGTTCTAACTGCTTCATATCTTGCTGCTACAGTGGCAACTTCAACCTTCAATGTTACATCAAACATTGCGCTTAACATACTGTCACAATCAATCCCCATTTCAAAAAAGAAACCACACATATCGTCAATATAATGTTCATCCACACTATGGTGGGATATTTGAAGATGCATGTCTTCATTGTCAATTTTATTGACAATTTCAACTTCACCAAATCCATGAACTGCGACTGGATTCACCAATTCATATATAACTTTGTAGTTATCATCCACATGTGTCTCATCACAATGGGATTCACCATCATCTATAGTGGAGTCTTTGAGCATTAATTTTCTCTTGCTCTGTTCACACATAGAGGCTCCTAGTTCTCTCTCTGCAATCTTTGTTGCATCTTCTTCATCCATATGCATGTTTGCATAATGGGTTTCAATTTTATGGTCTTGACAACCATCATTTACTTTTGAGTGGGATTCTCGAAGCTATATTTTATTTTGAGAGACTTTCTCATATATGCTTAGATCTGCAACTCGCTTCTTTGCTTGTGACATAACTTGTTGTTGCATGTCATTCCCCCCTTGCACCAAACTCTGCTTCCAGGAATTTCCATGTTTTCTTTGAAATTGTAGCTTTTGCTACCCTGCACAAACACTTCTCATCCAATTCTTACTTTATAAAATTCAATCCTAAAACATCACATACTGCATCATATGGGTTATTAGATCGGTACTCAATTAACTCTTTAGCTCAAAGAAAAGTTAAGATCTTGATAACCTAATCATCAAAATATTTACCTGTAAACATAAGAGGTGGTAGCAAATCAAAGCTACACCAATCACCTTGAATTTTTTCTTCACCTTTTGCTAGACTTCACAGCTCATCGGCTATGGCTTGAACCTCTCTAACCATGGCAACAATCTCTGCCTCTTCTTTTCGATTCGTTTTCTTAGTCTTCTTCAGTGGCACTTTGCAATCCACAACCATTGTCACTTTTTTGCTTATAACTGCTTTGCTGAATGTATGTGGCTATCTTCCATATCGTCCCTAAAAAAAAATATAATTTTCAATATGAAACCCATAAAGCACAACCTTCGCCCAAAACATTGTCATGCTTGAAATTTTACATGAAAACAAACTTTTGCAAAACCCAAACGTCATTTTCTCAATAATTTTTTTCTAATTCTCTCTGAATAAAAAATCACTTTAAAAATCTACCGCAAAATATTTTAGAACACCAATATTTCAATTCTTTGTGCCTAACAAAAATCCTTTCAAAAGAACACTATGTCCACCCAAAAAAATTCATAATCCTTTTAAAAAAAACTTTTTTTAAGAAAACTTTTCAAAACCCCCTTTATATTTATAAAGCCATTTATTCTTTGTATGTCCTTTGAATAATCAAAACTCTTTTCCAATAAGCACAAAGGCTTGCCAAGTATTCAAAAAGAAATTTTAATGTAACTTCGAAAATCAACCCAACGTGACTCTTAAACCCTTCACTTCTCTTTTGAAAATAATAGGTTGATTTTCATTACTCTGTGAAGCTAACACTGTTTTACGCGTCTTGCTCATTGACCATGATGACTTTGCTAAACGGAGTCCACACTCAAGATTACGGCTCGGTGACAGCGAAAAAATACTTTCAAGACTTCCTCACACCACTCTGCAAGCTACAGCTGCAGGCTCTTTCACCTTTCTAGACATGTGGCTATGATATCAATTTATTAGAGAAAGAGAAGTGAAAATAAATAATTCACATGAAATATGAATTATTTCTCTTTTGTAGATCATACAAAATATGATGAATTGATTCAAATGCTTTCCCAATTACTGACTTGTTTAAAATAGCATAACATGCAACCACACACTAAAAATTGTTTATCGCTTAACTTGACTTACTCACACGCAAATACTCAATCACTCAATCTTGACTCTCTATATTTAATCAACTCCGGATACGAGAATAATTACAATTTCTAACATTTCGAACCAGCAAAGAGCCAATGTGCCGCCTGTTGGAAAAATAATATAATTCCAGGGACGACAGAGTATTGCGGAGTTTGTGGTGCTCTTCTTCGTAACTGAATTGAAAGCCTAAGTCGATAAATCCTCTAACCTCATCCAAATCCTAGTCAGACAGGCTCCACACTCTAGGCCTAGACTCCACGCCATGGACATGTTGAAACCGTAATTTCATCTGCGCACATTTATTGCAGTGCTGTTCTGGAAAACTACTTCACAAAACCACGAGTTCATTTCGCACCACCTTTCAGCAAAAGTTGTATTTGTCAGAGGGCCTACGAACACGCCGACTAAATGACACGCGTCCTATGTACGAACCAAATACTGCCCATTCCCCGGACATTAAACATTGTTTGGGTTGTGTGGCTGTAGGACCCGAATAGCGTCCGATCAAGTCAACGGACATGGATCTTCATCAACCTGCCAGAACATTAGTTTTTGTTTTTACCGCACATTTCATTTAATGCATTTAATACTTTGTCATACTCTTAGGTAAAATATTTAAAGTTTTCATACGTCATGTAATTTGTTTTTGGTTAACCCATATGATATGTACGCCATATAGTTTTGGTGGTAGCATTAACCTGTTGTTTTTTTTATTGCACACGGGTGGAGAAGCAATTTTGGGTTCGCGACAGCGAATAGAAAACCAGGGAAGAAGAGGGGTCGCGGAAGTAGAGAGAAAACCCAATGCACAGCAGTGTGAATTCTTGAGGAGTATATGCATTGAAATGCATAATTAAATGTATGGTGTGGAGCAACAACATAAATGAAAACTTTGTTTAAATGTGATGTGAAAAACCAGCAAGGCATGTAAGAAATTATTCTTGGGTGAATGTGAAAGTTTTTTTTACAGTAGTAAATCAATGTAAGAATTTTTATTCTACAACAGTAAATGTAAAATCCCTTTTTACATCAGTAAATGTAAATGAAGATTTTACACAGGAGTGTAAAAATCATTTGTAACAGAGGGAGAGTAATTTTGTTTTTGGTGAAATGTTTTTGGTGAATCCCTTTGAGAAAGAGGAAGAAATATGTATCAGGTTTTTTATTAATGAATATAAAGGTTTTATTGGTGTGAAAAATCTCTGTTCTCAGAAATTTTATTTGCTTCCCTGTGCAAAAGATCCTGAGGAGAAAAACAGAGCATCGCTCTATATTCAGTTAATTGTTTGTTTTTTGGGATTTTACCAGAAAAATCCCCAACGACGGTGTCAGAGCAGGTTCAGGCTCTTTGAAGGTGTAAAGAAGCTGAAGGAAGGTTCCTTTTGTTGCAGTAGTAAATCTTCTCCAGCAAAATGAAGTCTTAGATAAAAGAATTCAGGTATTCCTCAAAGTCTTTTTTGTGTTACTGCTGAAGAAACAGTCAGTATTTTAAATACACAGTCAAGGATTTAGAAGCATAGTTAAAGAGTGCTAGAATGGACAGCACTAGCACCAACATGGGTATGTTTAATCCTCAATTCCCACAGTTTAATGGGAAAAGCTATGACTATTGGGCAATAACCATGAGAGCCCTGTTTGCCTGTCAAGATTTATGGGAGTTAGTTCAAGATGGTTTTGAAGAACCAACAGATGAAAATGAGTTTAATAGATTAACTCAGACAGAGAAAGATCTACTAAAGAGAAATAGGAAGAAGGATTCAAAAGCCCTTGT
The DNA here is from genome assembly GCA_000404065.3 of Pinus taeda. Classification (NCBI taxonomy): domain Eukaryota; kingdom Viridiplantae; phylum Streptophyta; class Pinopsida; order Pinales; family Pinaceae; genus Pinus; species Pinus taeda. The sequence continues at coordinate 82,543 of APFE030852034.1, forward strand.
ATTTTTGTATCAAGTAGTGGACCAAAGTGTGTTTCCAAGGATAGCAGCAGCTAAGACATCCAAAGAAGCATGGAAAACCCTCAAGACAACCTATCAAGGCATGGAGAAAGTGAAGACAGCAAAACTACAGTTGCCAAGGAGAGATTTTGAGAATCTAAACATGAAAGAGTCAGACAATATTGACTCATTCTTCACACATGTGATTGGATTGGTCACACAGATGAGGACACATGGAGATGTTCTTGAAGAAAAGAGGATTGTGGAGAAACTATTGAGGGTCCTACCCTCAAAGTTTGATGTGATTGTCACCACCATAGAAGAGACAAAGGATCTCTCAAATTTTTTCAGTTGATGAACTCCATGCATCAGTGACAACACATGAGCAGAGGTTGAGTAGAAATGAAAACTCATCTCTAGAGCAAGCCTTCAAGACCCAGATGTCCTTTGGAAGAGGAAAAGGTCAAGGCAAGGGAAACAAGAGAGGAAGAGGCAGAACTCAAAACAAAGGTGGAAGGAACAGCCCAGCAAATGCTCAAGGAAGGGGCAACAATCCAAATCAGAACCAAGGCCAAGGCAACAACCAACAAAGAGGACTACATCATGCTCAAGGAAAAAGGTATGAAAAATCCAATGTCCAATGTTATTACTGCAAAAAATATGGGCACTATTTGAGTGAATGTAGGAAGAAGCAACATGATATGAGTAATAAACCAAATGGCAATGTCACTAGAGAAAACATCAGTCAAGATAATGTGTTGTTAGCTTGTAACATGGCAGAAACAAACAATGAAGACTTATGGTTTTTAGACTTAAGTTGCAGCAACCATATGACAGGAAACATAGCCCTGTTTTCTCCTTTAGATCAAAACGTGAAATCAGAAGTTACACTTGGGACTGATAGAAAAATTTCTATTATGGGAAAAGGAGAAGTCAAAATATTTACAAAGAAGGGTGAAAAGAAAACCATAGCAGATGTCTACTATGTCCCTGGAATGAGGTGTAACCTCTTGAGTATTGGAAAAATTGTCCATAAGGGCTACAATGTTTTCTTTAAGAATGATGTATGCACCATCCTGGATATAGCGCCCAACAAAAGATGTATTGTTGAAGTGAAGATGACAAGGAATAGGATGTTCCCTCTCAGAATAAGGGCTGATTTGAAAAAGAAAGAAGTAATTGCAACAATTACCCAAGAGGCTTTCCAAAGCGTGCCAAAGGATGAAAATTGGTTGTGGCACTTGAGGTTTGGACATCTCAACTTTGGAGGTCTTAATTTGTTGAGCAGAAAAGGGATGGTAAGAGGATTACCATTCATAGAGAAACCAGACAGCCTTTGTCAAGGTTGCATATTGGGGAAAAAACACAGAGAAAGTTTTCCATCAGGGAAAAGCATAAGGGCAAAGGAACCCTTAGAGATTGTCCACTCAGATGTATGTGGACCAATGCAAACTCCATCACTAGTAGGCAGCCAATATTTTCTAACTTTCATTGATGATTTTACTAGAAAAACTTGGGTATTTCCTTAAAAACAAAAGTGAAGTGTTTGAAAAATTTTGAAATTTCAAAGCACTTGTAGAGAACCAAAGCGGGCTGCATATCAAAGTCTTGAGAACTGACAGAGGAGGTGAGTATATCTCCAAAGAATTCCTACAGTTTTGTAGATAAAATGGAATTCATAAGCAATTCACAGCTAGGTACACCCCACAACAAAATGGAGTTGTTAAAAGGAAGAATTGGACCATCATGGATATGGTGAGGAGCATGTTGAAGGCAAAGAATTTGCCAAATGATTATTGGGCTGAAGCTGTAAATTGTGCAGCGTATATTTTAAACAGGTGTCCTACAAAAGTAGTGATGAATAGTGTGCCGAAAGAAGCATGGAGTGGGAGAAAGCAAGGAGTCACCCACATGAAAGTTTTTGGATGTGTGGCTTATGCACACATTCCAGATCAGCTAAGGAGGAAATTGGACAGCAAAGGGGAGAAATGTCTTTTCATTGGATACAGTGAGGAATATAAAGCTTACAGGTTGTATATCCCATCTATCAAGAAGTTTTTTGTGAGCAGAGATGTTCAGTTCATTGAAGAGTTAGCTTGGGATGGAAGCATAGAGAAAACAATGAATGTTAAAAACTGTTTATCTCATGATGAAGATGATGAGGAGATGGCTGAAATACATCCCCAAACAGCAGCGCCAACACAAGGACAGCAAGGAACACCCTTGATGATAAATGTAAGTGCTTCTCCAAGCACACAACAAAGTGGAAATTCAAGTGCGTCTTCAAGCACTTGCACACCGAGTGAAAGAGGTAAAAAATTCAGAAATTTAAGTGATATTTATGATGAAGTAATGAATTCCTTGTTTGCTTTGTATTGTCATGTTGATGACCCTATTCATTTCGATGAAGCAATTAAGGATAAGAAATGGATAGAAGCTATGGATGAGATCAATGCCATAGAGAGAAACAAGACATGGGATTTGGTTGAGCTACCAAAAGGTAAAGAAGTCATTGGAGTCAAATGGGTCTATAAGACCAAGTACAATGTTGAAGGCAAGATAGAAAGACACAAGGCAAGGCTGGTTGTCATGGGATACAAGCAGCAGTATGGGAGAGATTATGAGGAAACTTTCACACCGGTTGCAAGAATAGAAACCGTGAGAGCAGTGCTATCCATAGCAGCACAAAACAAGTGGAAAGTTTACCAAATGGACGTGAAGTCAGCATTCCTGAATAGAGTATTAATGGAAGAGGTTTACATTGAACAACCTCTAGGCTATGAGAAGAAAGGTGAAGAGCACAAAGTGTGCAGATTGAAGAAAGCTCTTTATGGGCTGAAGCAAGCACCAAGAGCATGGTACAGTAGGATAGATTCCTATCTACTGGAAGATGGATTTGAAAAGTGTGAGGGAGAGCCCACAGTCTACATCAAATAAAAAGATGGTAAATTGCTAATTGTTGTGTTATATGTTGATGATGTGATTTTTACAGGTAATGATGACTACCTCATTGAAAATTTCAAAGCAGTCATGAAAGAGGAATTTGAAATGAGTGACATGGGTTTGCTGAGATACTTCTTAAGAATAGAAGTAGATCAAAATAAAAATGGAATTTTTATCTCACAGGAAAAATATGTAAATGAAGTGTTGGGTAGATTTAATATGCAAGAGTGCAAGGCAACAATCACTCCCACAGTAATGGGATTAAAACTCAGCAAAGAGGCCAGCAGCAAGGATTTTGATCCTAGTTTGTACAAGAGCATAGTTTGCAACCTTATGTATTTAACTGGAACTAGGCCTGACATAATGTTTGTTGTTAGTTTAATTTCCAGATTCATGGAGAGGCCAAAAGAAACACATTGGCAGGCAGCAAAAAGAATTTTGAGGTATGTCAAAGGTACTAAAAGACTTGGGATTTTATATACTGTCTCAGAATGTTCAGATTTAGTTGGATACACTGATAGTGATTGGGCTGGAAGTGTAGATGATCGGAAAAGCACTTCCGGTTATGTTTTTCACATGGGTTCGGGAGCCATTTCATTCGCTTCTAAGAAGCAGTCCATTGTAGCATTGTCTACAGCAAAGGCAGAATATTTGGCAACTACAGCAGCAACATGTCAAGCAATTTGGATGAGAAGAATGTTGAGGAGCTTAGGCCAAGAGCAGGCAAAAGCAACAATTATTTTTTGTGACAATAGCTCGGCTATTGCATTATCCAAGAATTCAGTGTTTCATAAGAGAATGAAACACAGTGACACAAGATTTCATTACATCAGGGAATTGGTGAGCAATGGAGAAATTGTCTTAGAACATTGCAGGACTCAGGAACAGGTAGCAGACATTCTGACAAAGCCATTGGATCAGAAAAGCTTTTAGTTTTTGAGAAAATGTTTGGGTATGACTAATAACCCAACAGCTAAAAATAAGGGGGAGTGTTGAAACCATAATTTTACCTGCGCGCATTTATTGCAGCGTTGTTCCGGAAAACTACTTCACAAAACTGCCGGTTCATTTCGCACCACCTTTCAAAAAAAGTTGTATTTGTCAGAGGGCCTCCGTACATGCTGACTAAATGACACGCGTCCTGTGTACGAAGAAAATACTGCCCATTCCTCGGACATTAAACATCGTTCGGGTTGTGTGGCTGTCGGACCCGAATTGCGTCCGATCAAGTCAACGGACATGGATCTTCATCAACCTGCTAGAACATTAGTTTTTGTTTTTACTGCACGTTTCATTTAATGCATTTAATACTTTGTCATAGTCTTAGGTAAAATATTTAAAGTTTTCATACAGCATGTAATTTTTTTTTGGTTAACCCATATGGTATGTACGCCATATAGTTTTGGTGGTAGCGTTGACCTGTTGTTTTTATTATTGCAGACGGGTGGAGAAGCAATTTTGGGTTCGCGGCAGCGAATATAAAACCAGGGAAGAAGAGGGGTCACGGAAGTAGAGAGAAAAACCAATGCACAATAGTGTGAATTCTTGAGGAGTATATGCATTGAAATGCATAATTAAATGTATGGTGTGGAGCAGCAGCATAAATGAAAACTTTGTTTCAATGCGATGTGAAAAGCCAGCAAGGCATGTAAGAAATTTTTCTTGGGTGAATGTGAAAGTTTTTTTTTACACCAGTAAATCAATGTAAGAATTTTTATTCTACAACAGTAAATGTAAAAGCCCTTTTTACATCAGTAAATGTAAATGAAGATTTTACACAGCAGTGTAAAAATCATTTGTAACAGAGGCAGAGTAATTTTGTTTTTGGTGAAAGGTTTTTGGTGAATCCCTCTCAGAAAGAGGAAGAAATATGTATCAAGTTTTTTATTAATGAATATAAAGGTTCTATTGGTGTGAAAAATCTTTGTTCTCAGAAATTTTATTTGCTTCCCTGTGCAAAAGATCCTGAGGAGAAAAACAGAGCATTGCTCTGTATTCAGTTAATTGTTTGTTTTTTGGGATTTTACCAGAAAAAATCCCCAATAGGACAGGCCAATAGCTTCAATCCGCGACAGTTTTGTAGGAGCCATCGGCACTCCCCTCTTCCACCATGAACTGGTCCTTTTTCTTCCCCCAAGGTTCCTCGCGGGACGACTCGCTAGAATAAGAACGTTGTTTCGTCAACTCTTTTCTATTCGTCCACAGGTTGAGCTCAGCAAATCACGATGGACCTAGTCGAGCAGGAGCTTCAAGCGACATACCCATAGTACTCTTTAAGTTGGAGCGGTTAAGAGCTGAACCTGCCCTTGAACTTCAATCCCTATTGGGATTATAAGCCTCTTCCTATGTTTTCTTCATTCCTGTACCTCCTAGGTGAGGAAAGAATGGAATTTTATAACTGTAGCTACATGTATATGAGACTGACTGTATAAAGATTCTCGCTTCAACCATTGGCCAGTGAATGGGAATAAAAATTGAGAAGCGTGGTAGTCATCATCTTCGACCACTCCTCCTTCCTAACACAAAATTATAAACATCCCCTATTTTCCATTTTCCGGTATATGACAATGTTAGAGTTTTTCTCGTGTGACCTGTAATTGATGCCAACGTATTTTCCCCTCGCATGTTAGATCTTTCCTTCCAATCCCTAGATTTTCACATTACCAATCGCTTTTAGTTAAGAGGTGTGAATATGAATCTGGGAGTTGTCAGCAGACATGGTGAGGCAGGAGACCTGTAGGCATTGTTGGAATTCAAGGCTAGGATTAGTGGCAATTCCTCCGTTCGTTTGCTCTCATGGATCAGCTCCAACTATTGCTAGTGGTATTCTGAAATAATCAAACAAGATGCATCGTGGGGATTCTATTGTTGTAGATCATACTTGGTAATGAATCATTGTTGGTAATTTTTTCTTTGTAGATTTTGTGCCCACCGACTTAATTACACTATGATTATCTTAGTATTTCTTGCAATGTACCATAATTTAGGCTACTCGGATTTGAGGCTTCATGCCATTCTCTCTGGATAACGCATTTCAAGCTAGGGCTAGTCCTGCAAGTTGTTATCAGTTGGCCAATGAAAGGACCCATGAGATGGCTCTCTTAGAGCTTAATGAATATTTTGGAAGAAGAGAAAACATTGAAATGCAAGCGGTGACTCTAGAAGGTATAGGGAGAAGATTCACATATGAAAAATAGAATTCCAGCTAAGGCTATTTCAAGTGAAAGTGTTACCTCTCGACTATATTTGACATCATTATTATTCACTCAAAAATCATTTTATAATTTTGATATTAATTGCACAATGCATAATTCGATTGCTTTAAGTCACTAGTTAGGCATTGGCATGTGCCAATTAGAGAAAAGTGACTACGCTTTGAAGCATTGGAATGGCCCATATGGAAAAAGTGCCTTATGGGGATCAAGTGGAGCTAAGTTATAGTGAAATGATGCAAACACCATATGGATCAATGATTCTTCAATCATTCAACTCATACGTGCAACCAATTTGAAGAAAACAACCACAAAACCCATGTACTATGGAATAATTCTGTTGGAATGGGCTACCCAAAGGTCATCTGCTACTACTTCAAAAATTTCATTACTTGCAACTATGATCCTCTCGTGTACCTGGTAAGCATGGGCATGGATGAGTTACATTAGCTGTGGATATTTCTGACAAAACCTCTAGTTTATCACCTCACATAATCAATGGATAATGATTCTCAATCCAGGGATCCCCTATTCCAAAATGCGTTGTGCTTTTTGTGTTTTGTTTGTGTATGTCATAGAAAGAAAATGGAATGCATTAGATAAATGTTTTGAAAACTATTTTAGGGTGAGACTTTATTTTTTTTAATTTTAATTTTTTTTTGAGTCTCTATAATAGAAATATTGATTCCAGATAACTCAATGTGGGAGTGTGATTTTGTTAGACTCGGTACTCTAATAACTACCTTATGAAAAGGAGAAATTCGAAGACAAAGATTAAACAAAGATGAAATATTAAGACATTGATGGTCTGAACAACTATAAAGGAGGAAGATCATATTCTTGTCACACATTCGAGTTATTATCTCTTGTGCTATATAAAGAGGGAAGAATGGTGCAACAATAGAGAATAATGATTGTGCTAGTGGTTGAGATGGTGCATAAGATTGTATTGTGTGTCCAATAATAACATAATAGTCAAAAGGATTATAGTGTGAGTCATGTACTATAATTGTAAGCAATTATATGATATTTATAGTGGTCCTTGAAAGGTATTTACTTGATCTCTCCATGGATGAGGTGTGTATCTACATGAGTCACTTGTTATGTAAGCTTGTTAAGGCATGTGTACCTTCATGAAGGTCAAGGTAATCTTAAAACCACCTTGTATGTGTGGGTTTGTGATAAGCCAGAAACCACTTTGTACTACATGTTTGTGGGAGGCTAGAAACCTCTTTGTACTACAAGTTTGTGGCAAGCCAGAAACTACTTATGGGAGGGAAGTGGACATGGATTCTTGTGGCATGGTCTAGGGTCAGCTAACAAAACCTTGAGCATTGTTGAGGATTAGCCAATAAAACCCAAAGCATGGTTATGAGAAATGCAGGAAAACCAAGGATGATGATCGAGGAAGACTTTCATGTATAAGTACAAGTATGAAGATAATGATAGTTGAATGAAAAATGTATTGAGGTGACATGCTAGTAGAATTACTATTGTAGAGGCTAGTGACCCTTGTATTATGGTGGATGATTGTTCATGTATATGGATGACAACATATTTTTTTGATAATGTTTGTAAACACTAGGTTAGACCACAATTAGACTTTGTTTCGAGATCAAGAAAAATAGCAATTAAGGGGGATTGTTAGAGAATTTAATTCCTACTTGTCATAGGAGTGATGCTTTCAAGGTAAAGGAGATTGTTCCTAGATATTAGGAGTTGTTTAGATCTAGTTGGTTGAGAGATATAATCCAACTAGATCCTTCCTAGATTGGTTCATGGTTGAGAAATTTTCTCAACCAAGATTATTTTGTGATCAAGTAGGTTCTCTATCTTGAAAAATCATTCATGTATTTCTATTATATAATTATTTGATGTAAAATACAATTATATGTACTTATGAAAAAATAATTATTAGTTAAAGAAAACATCAACACTTTTATTGTCATTATATAAACTTTATCTAATTATGTGAAAACGTGTCATGATCCAAGAAGTGAAGGTGTTCTCGAAACATGTGTCTCATGGTCTTGTTAGAATTCAAAGAGAAATGTACACCTTGCTATTGTTGGATGGTGTTGTTATTGGTGTCAACCCATGGAGTTGATTGTCTTTGATTTTGACTAAAAAAACTATTCATTAATGTCAAATGGTTAACGAATGTTTCCTAGTAATTTTCAGATTACATAAAGTTGGTAGCTCCACTTTAGGATGGCTAAAAACCCAATTCCCAGGGTTTGGGTTCCCAGGACTAAGGATGTACCCCAACTTTGTCTATGGTTTTTCAAGGGACAAAATGTTGACTTTGACTTGGATTTTAACATAATTGGATTCTCCTTGTCAAGATATTTGATGTGGTATGTGGAATGTCACATAAGTCCTCTTGGTTTGAGAGAAAACTAAGTTTGAAGTTGGTGACCTTAGTGCCTAGGCTAAAACCTCGAGGTAATGACATGACACCTTATTCACCTAAGATTTTTAATATATGACAATGATTCTCACCAAAATCTCATTTTTTCTTTAAGTTGAATAACTTCAAGAACCAAAGGCAATAAACCAATCGTTGACCTCATAGCTAGGTAGGACCATATGCACTAAATCAATCATTGACTTGAATTTTTTTAGTAGAGCTTGAGGTAAACCATGTTATCAAATCATAATAATAATAAAATATAATAATAATAATATATAATAATAATATAAGTAAATGATAAATTAATATTATTAATAAGAGAATACTCTTACTAATTTATAATTTTACAAGCCTATTCTATACATCATGACAAACAACACAAATTTTCCTTAGGGCATAAGAAAGCATGTCCATAACAATTATTCAATAAATTAACATATCAAGAAATTACTTAAGATTAAAGAATCCTCCAATGTATGACTTTATATGCCCTCCATTACACTATAAAAACATACAAAATCAATCCTTAAAGAGATAAAAAAACCTCAACCAAATTTCTCATGTGTATCTCTAAAATGTTTGGCTAGTGAAAGATCTTTGTGGTAGTTTCACGTTTAGTCTTCCTAACGCAGCTAGGGAAGAAAAATACTTGTTGATTTGACTTAAAATTCCTTCCTACACTCAGTCTTCAAGGTAAGTCTTAATGTTGATTGTTTGATGATTTGTTGGGTATGGTTAAGTCTGCAGTTAGGGCATTATACTGAGTCCTTGCGGCCTCCTTTTTAGTGCAACTAAGGGATAATTTAGCCCTCTTAGGTCCAAGGAGTCTTCCTCTTAGGAAAACGAGGAGTCCTTGAAGGATAAACAAGGTTTTTGGAAGTGTTTTGAAGCAGTTTTTTCGATAGAGAAAGTTTAGTTTAGTTTTTTTGCTTTTTTGCTTTTGTTTTTGTTTTTTTTTATTGTTTTTTTTTTTTTAAAGTGTCTTGACAACGTGCTTGATTGGAATTGATGACTAGTCATTAATTTTATTTGACCTAATAACATAACAATTTTACCAACCTTTTAGTGATGTATCTTTGTAAATTTCTTAAATAAGACAAAGTGTTGTAGTGACTCCTCCTATAACTTGACTCATAGATGACAAAGATATTGTTGATAGGACAAAGAAACTTGACAATAAACAATGACCTATGAGACATTGACAAGTGCACATTGACACAATTGTACACTTCGAGAAAAATGATTGATATTGTGTGCTTATAGTATTGTGATCTTGGCTTATTAAAAATGTTTTGACATCTTATGAAACATGACACCTAGAGAATGATTTGACCTATGATTTTATATTGGAGTGGTATATGAAAAGTCCCAATAATTTATCAATGATTTGATTTGATATCACATGATAATCAGATTGACTTATGACTATTGAATTTAAATAGATTTGAAGTGGACATAACAGTTGCCTTGACCTAATATCCTTGGTGAGTGACAATTTGTTTGGTACATGAAACCGGACTGTTGAATCTGATGCATTAATAACATAACTTCCATCTCTTATATAGCATGACAGGTTGTCTTCACTTTAACTCATTGATAGCAAAATTGACATCTCTTATATAACATGACAATTTGTCTTGACTTTGACTCATTGTGAGTAGATTTGAAATCTCACATACAAGACAATAATCATCTTGACTTTGACATCATAAGAGTGACTTTACCTTGACACACTAAGTCATAACATGTATAATGACATTTTTCCTTGAGTTTGACTTAGTGAGAGAAGATCAAATAGTCATACCCCACATGTTGACCTTTTGACTTTGACTAGTAGAACATTGAGTTGATAATGACTATGATAACCTATGATAACTTGATTGTGTCCTTACAAGGTAACACATTTCTAAGGGCACATCATTTGGTTGTAACGATGGATAGAAGAGTGTAAGTAGTTTTCAATAGTGTAGGGGAAAATTCTTGTAGCTCCCCATAGGCATAGCTTAAGAGCAGTGGTAGCAGGTCTTAGGGATGACCTGTGGCATCTTGGTAGATACATTATAAGCAATTTCGATTCGACACATTACAGGGTGTGTGGTTTAGTGATGTGACAATCTACTTATGATCTCTTGATAATTACTCATTCATGAGTAGTGCAGTGAAAATTGATATGACATGATTAGTTTGAGTAGTGACAATGATGTACAATTATCAATGATGTAAAATTATCAGTGATGTACAAGGATGAGTGATGAGTAGTGTTCAATGAGTGATGAGTAGTGTTCAATGATATGCAATGATTGTTCAGTGGGTTTACTTGGAATTGGAGGGTTGATAAGTTTTGGGTAGCAGGACTTGACAGGACATACATATTCATTACAAACTTCTTCTATTGATTAGGAGCAAAGAGGGATCAATTCTAAAAATTGTCAAACATGGTACACGAGCTCTTCAGGGTCGCAGGGTGGTTCAAGGAAGGTGATTGGAGTCACCTTCAGGTTGTGGCCTGAGAACACTTCAAGACGACAAGGTGGTACTAGGCCAGGTCATACCCTATAGCGAGTGGTTCGACATCCTATCAATTGGGGCTGATAAACTATAGGGCAATGAAGCATCGTTCTAACAACAGATGATAAATAGGGTGTTGGGGTACTCGTTAGGTTGCAAAAAGCTATTAGTGTTTGGTAGCACCCTACAAGTTTTTTAATGTGAATTAGGGGATTGGATCCTCTTTCAGTGGTGGATAAAAATTTGATGTAATTAATTTTATTTTAAAGAGGAGGAGAAGACAATTACTAAGAAGCATTTCGTGTTTTTTCACCCAGAGGGTGTTTTCCAACTAAAAATCCTGTGTTTCTTGTCTTTTTGTTTTTGCATTGTTCTATGTTATTGTCTACTGTTGATTATTGTTTATGATTATTTGAATAATAACAATAATAATAACTAAATATTAGCTGACACTCTAAAAAATATTAATAAAGTGATAATTGCTGAGAAATATTGATTCAACACCCCTGCCTGCACCCCCCCCCTCCCAAAAAAAAAAGTATTTGCAACTATTGGTATTAGAATTTGGTTCCTTGAGTAACAAATTAATCATTGGAAGGTAGATCTTAGAGAATAGAAATGGGAAATTCAAAGAAGCAAGTTGCCAAGTATTGCAAGGATGCAAAATAAGGTACATGTACAGTAACATCTGAAGAAAACCAATACTATGCACAAACACCCGAATTTGATGCAGATAATTACTGGATATGGGAATCTAGAATGGAAGTCCATTTGCAAGGTCATGGTGTATGGAAATATGTTTTTTTTGGTAACACATATACCAACGAAGTTAAAAGGTACAATTTGAAAGTCGTGAATGCCATTCTTAATATTTTGCCAAATTCCATAAAAATGAAAATTCATCATTATTCAATAGAAAAAATTATTTTGAAAAGGCTCCATAATATCTACTCAGCGAAGCATTCAAGTCAAAATGTACATATTGAAAATCATGTGGATCCTTCTGATAATGATGAAGAATATGGAGAAATGAGTAAAATTGAATTTGGAAATGAGGTGGTTAAGATGATAAAATAGATCAAAAGGAAAGAGGAAAAGGCAAGGCTTTTGGAAGTAGAAATGGAAACAAAAAAAGAAATCTACAAGAAAATTGAATAATTAGAGAAAATCATTAGAAATATTCGATTACAGTTGGAAGAAGTCAAGAATATAGAGACACAAAATCTCAAGAAAGAAGTCCATCGAAAGTAATGGGAACTTGATACAACCTTTGCAGGGATTAGTAGGCTTAAACAACAAGTACATGAAGTAGAAATTGAAAGGAAGAACTTAGAAAGTAAATTAAAGGAATCAGATCAAAGATGAATATCCACAGTTGCCGAAAAGAAAAAAAACTAGAAACCTCTTAGCAGAAATATACAGGCTTAGGATTGAAATTGAGAAGCAAAAAAAATAGATACAGTTAATTAATAGAGAAGTTGAAATACAAATCTTCTAAATATAGAGGGTGAAGAAGAAGAAATAAGAAGACAAAGCTTGAAAAATATTTTCAAGAAGACCTTGCTCAAAATCAACGATAACTTAACGTAACTCTTAATGAGGTCAACAAACTCAAGGAATTGCAAAAGGAACAATCACCAGACATTATAGATAAAGAAGTGCCTCAGTTGAAGATAAAGGTAGAAAAAGAGGTAAGCCTCTAGTTGATGAAGGTACAAGCTCCATATCTTTGCACAATGAGATTGATAAGAAGATTGAACCAAAGAAGAACGTTGTAACTCCAAAGAATGGTTCCAAAGTAGCTAATGATAAACGAAAAAAGGCTACACCACCTCAAAATAATAATAACTCATTGAGGTACGTTCGTTCATTTAATGGTTATTATTTTTCATGTGCTAACTTTGGACATATGGATAAGGATTTTAAAGTTGTTAATATTTACAATTATCAAGGACCACCACCTCTAAATGAATTATCCATGTAATCACATTCATTTAATGGTTATTGATTTTTACGTGCTAATTATGGACATATGGTTAGGGATTGTGAAGTTTTTTATAGGTACAATCATTATTCGCAAAACCCTAGAAGCAAGTTTCCAGGATCAGGAGGCAAATACCAAACAAAATATTATGTGAATGATATTGAATGCTTCAAATGACATAATTATGCACACATAGCTCAACAACATAGGTAGAATCCTAATAAGGAATGGTACAAGTTTCATAACTATGGACACATAGCTCGCCACTACAAGTACGAGATTGAATCAACCATGAATGAAAAGCTTGATGACAAGAATAAGAAGTTTTGGAAAAAAACAAGTACAGGATGAATAAGTACAATATGAGCGAGAAAAGAAGGAAGGCAAGGTATCAATACTTATGTTTTCAAGATTTGTAATAGGTCATAAGGAATGAGAAGTTTCTTTGGTTAATGGTTGGAGTCAAGATGTTCCATTAGACAATACACTATTTTGAACAATTTGGCTCATCAAATCCTTGAATTTTGAAGAGGGGGAGTATTACAGTAGTATGTGGCATAGGTCTATCCTTGAAAAACAAACAACATGGACAGAATGGTAGCTTGAAGTCAGATATGTCAGATCTATAACATGTGTAAGGGGAGATGAATAATCATAGGATACAGGTTCGCCATGATCGATCATTAGAGTATCGAAATTAATAACAAGTTATCATACTCACCAAAAGAAATATATATGATGCACAACATCTCATGGGGAGAACATGCAGGATTACAAGTCCGCATGCATCGTCATTGAAAAATTATTACAAAAAAGATTTCTCATCAGGGGGATGATCAATCCACATAAGGCAGGAAAATTATCGGGGGGAGTCACCCTGTCCCATTGATTTCAAAGGGCGAGAGAAAAAAATGAGAAGGAGATGAAGCATGAAGTCAGCGGGAGTTGTACTCATAGAACGAGTACATGTGTTGCCCTCAATGATAAAGGGGAAGATTTTTGGGTGGTGTTGTTAGTAATGTCAACCCTTCAAGTTGACTCTGTTTGACATTAACTAAAAACACCATGTATTGATGTAAAATGGTTAGTGAAAATTTCCTAGTGATTATCATATTACATCCAGTTGGCATATCCACGGTTGGATGGCTGAAAACGTAAGTCCTGGGTATTGGAATCCCTATATTGATAATGTACCTCGAATTTGTAGAGGGTTTTTGATGGGTCAAAATATTGATTTTGGCTTGGAGGTGAATTTCGTTGGATTCTCCTCATTGAGATATTCTAGTGGTATGTGGAATGCCACATAAGTCCTCCTGGTTTGAGAGAAAATTGAGTTCGAAGTTGATGACCTCGGTGTCTGGGCTAAACCCCCAAGGGAAATGACATGACATGTTATTCACATACAATTGTCAATGTATGACAACGATTATCATCACAATGTCATTGTATATGTTAAATAGCTTGAAGAACTAAATGCAATAAATCAATCATTTACTTCATGACTAAATAGGAGCATATGCATTAAGCCAACCACTGACTTCAAATTTTAGTAGAGCTTAAGGAACAAAAATTATAAATAATAATAATAATAATAATAGTAATAAAGTTAATTAAATAAATTGATATTATTAATAATATCTATAAGGTCCCTACTAATTTATAATTTTACAAGCCTATTCTATACATCATAAAAAGGTAGCACACATTTTCCTTAGGGCGTAAGAAAACCTATTCATAACACTTATTAAATAAATTAACATATTAAGAAATTACTTAAGACTAAAGAATCATCCAACATCTTACTTTAAAATCCCTCAGCACTATAAAAACGTACAAAATCAATCCTCAAAGACATAACAAATCTCAACCAAATTCCTCATGCATATCTTTGAAATTTTCAACTAGTGAAGGATATCTAACATAGTCTAATGTTTTGTCTTCCCGAAGTAGTTAGGGTAGAGAAATATTTGTTGATTGGAATCATATTTCCTTCCTCCACTTTACCTTCAATGTAAGACTTAGTGTTGATTGTTTGATGATTTGTTGGGCATGGTTAAGTTTGCAGTTAGGGTATTCTCCTTAGTCCCTACAACTTCCCTTTTGGTGAAATTGAGGGCTACTTTAACCATCTCAAGGCTAATGAGTCTTTATCTTAGGATAATGAGGAGTCCTTGAAGGATAGTAAAGGTTTTTGGAAGTGTTCTGAAGTAGGTATTTGGATAGCGAAAGTCTTTTTTTTGGAAGTGTTTATGAAGTGTCTTGGCAACATGCTTGATTGGAATTGATGACCTGTCATCAATTTGATTTGATCTAATGAAATAACAATATGATTAACATTCTAGTCATGTGTCTTCGTAAAATTTTTAAAGAAGACTAAGTGTTGTAGTGGCTCCTCCTATAAATTGACTCATATATGACAAAGATATTGTTGATATGACAAATAAACTTGACAATAAATAGTGACCTATGGGACAACGGCAAGTGTGCATTGAGACAATCATACACTTGGATAAAAATGGATAATATTGTGTGCTTAGAGTATTGTAATCTTGAATTATTAAGAGTGGTTTTACATCTTATGAAACATGAAAGTTAGACAATGATTTGACCTATTTGACCTATTTGACAATGATTTTCTATTAGAGTGGTATATGAAAAGTCTGAATAATTTTTCATTGATTTGATTTGATATCTCACATACAAGACAATAATCATCTTGACTTTGGCATCCCAAGAGTGACTTGAGCTTGACACAATAATTCATAACATGTATAATGAAATCTTGCATTGAGTTTGACTTAGTGAGAGATGATAAAATAGTCATACCACACATGCTGACCTTTTGACTTTGACTAGTAGAACCTTGAGTTGACAATGACTATGACAACCTAGGATAACTTGATTGTGAACTCACAAGGTTAGAGGTTTCTAAGAGCACATCATCTTGTTGTAATGATGGATAGTGGATTGTGAGAAGTGTTCAGCAGTGTAGTAACATATGCTTGTAGCTCTCCATAGGAAGAGCTTCAAAGTAGTGTAGCATGACCTATAGCATATTAGTATATTCTATTATCATACATATGGATTCAACACATTACAAGGTGTGTGGTTTAATGATGTGAGAGTCTTCTTATGAGTTCTTGACAATTAGTCATTCATGAGAAGTGCAGTGACATTGGATATTACATGGTCAATTTGAGCAGCGACATTGATGTACAATGATATACAATGATTAGTGATGAGAAGTGTTCAGTGATATGAAGTGATTTTTCACTAGGTTGACTTGGCAATGGTGAGTTGTGCAATTTTGGTCAGCAGAACTTGACATGATATACATATTGTTTACAACCTTCTTATACTGATTAAGAGCAAAGGGGATCAGTCTAAGAATTGTAAAACGTGATTTGTCGTCTCCTCAGGGTGGCAAGGTGGTTTAAGACAGGTGATTAGTGTCACCTTTAGGTTCTGGTCTGAGAACACTTCAGGGTGGTAGGGTGGTGCTAGACCAGGTTGTAGCTTGCAGTGGGCGATGGAATCCTTTTAGTTGGGGTTGATAAACTGCAAGATGATGACGCATCCTTATGACTATGACTAGTAAACAGAGTGTTGGGGCACTCATCAAAATTTAGCCTGAAATAGGTTATTAGGGTTTAACGACATCCTACATGTTTCCTAGTGAATTAGGGGGTTGGAGCATCCTTCAGTTGTGGCTGAAAAATTGATGTAATTACTTTTCTTTTAAAGAGGCACAGTAGACAATTACTTAGAAGTGTTTGGTGGCTTTTTGACTGGGAGGGGATTTTTGACCTAAAAAGATCATGTCTACTATCTTTATGTTTCTAAATTTTTGTATGGTGTTATTTAATGTTGATTAATGTTTATGATTATTTGAAGAAGAACAATAATAATAACTAAATATTCCTGACAATCCAAAAAATATTAATAAAGTGTTAATTTCTAGGAAATACTGATTTACTCGCCCCTCTCGATATTTCCAACAATGATATACTTACAGATATATACTTTTACATATAAGTATTCATACCTTAATCACTACTCAGAACAAGTGGTGAAGATATAAATTAGAGGAAATTTCAACCTAAAAGTGATCTCGTAAAGAAAAATAATAAAATGATAGTTAAAATAATGAAATAAAAGTCATGAATTTTGGAGGGAAAAGAAGAAAACTAATTTTTTAATTGTATTTTTGGCTTATATACTTATAGGTTTACTCAAATTTCAAGTGTAGACAATTGTTTGATGCAAAACTAAATTCTACATCCAACGCATACCCATTATGCATACATTTGAAAAGACCCACATTGATAAAAAATGAACGTACATTGTGAAAAATGTATATTCAATTATTATCAATGTGGTTCTTTTCAAAAGTATGCATAAGGGGTACTTATTGGATGCAAGATTTAATTGTGCATCCAACGAGTGTCTCCTCTTGAAATTTCAGTAAACTTATAAGGAGATAAGACAAAAATACAATTAAAACAATAGTTTTTCTTCTTTTCCCTCCAAAATATTTACATGTACCTCTTTTTAAATTTAAAGGATTTTGATTAGTTTACATATTATGACATATAAATTACATGAAAATTTCATTGGTACTTTTAGGTTGAAATTTCCTCTAATGTATATAAATGTATTAATCTTATATAAATAGGCATTCGTGATCATAAGTTGAAAGCTATAATTTTTAATTTTGAAAAATAAATATTTATTTTTTAAAATATTTTTTTTCATAAATTTGATTAAATCATGAGTAAAGATCTTATTGCCGCCTTCATAAAATACATTGCCACATTTGTGATATTGATGCCATGATTTTACATATTTATGGAGTGATCTTTTTTATTATGTTTTGTAAAAAAATCATCCAAATATAATTACCATTAGTTACCATCCACCATAACTTAGACAAGTATTTGCAAACAAAATGATTTACTATGTTCTATCATTTATGTGTTCTTCAACATTTTAATAAGAGTAAAAATATAAATTTGCAAACTTATTAATTTTTTTCCCGAAGAAAAATGATAATTTTATTCAACTTGAAAACCAAGGAACAAAATTACAATTCAACCAAATCAACCTTTCGGCCAATACAAAAAAAGAAAAAAAAAGGCAAAAAAAATCGCATGAAATTTTTGGGGCAAAATGTGTTAATAATCAATTAGTTCCCTTTTTTCTCCTTTATTTTTTCCACCTTTCACAAAATGTCTTCTTGATTAGGAGCTACTAATAGTATTTCAAATTTGCTGCTTTTCACCATTGGGGGAACCTCTTTGTCTCAATCCGAACTCTACCCACTATAATATGCAAGTCCTCGAGAATAAGTAGAGAATTAATTTCTTCATTTCAAACATCAATTTATGTATTTCTGCCAAGGCACAATTAGAGCAATTGATTTTCCTGTTGACCAGTATTAGTTCAACTTTGACTTATACAAGTTATATCATTTAACTTTAAAAAATTAATAGGAATATAATTCGTCACAAACTCTTAACACATACCTATTTTAGTTCAATTTCGTGTGATATTTGCAAAATTCCTATTAATTACACCTCAAACTCAAATTTAGTATACCCATCAAATGATTATGAGTTAATTTGGGCAAGCTTCCAATTTTTTTCTTTTCGATTACACTTCAAGCTCAAATTTGACTCAAACTCAAATTTCTTAGACCCATCACATAATTATGAATTAATTTTCACGAAACAATTTTATATATATGTTTAAACATTATCTTTAACTTGAATGAAAAATACTAAACAAAATTTATTCTTCAAAAATACAATTAGAACAAATTAATCGGATGAAAACTTACCACTGGAAAATTAATAGTAATTACTCAAATTATCTTCACTTCGTAATCCAACGAAATGCACAATATCCACCTTCACCCTAACTTACGATGTACAAAATAATAAGATTAACTGAATTGAATAATTGTAAAATGTCAAAGTCTCACCATCCAATTATAAAATGCCATGCCATTGTTCCAAACCAATACAGTTATGTTTTATATAGCTCACCATCCCATTATAAAAAGCCATGTCATTGTTGCAAACCAATCCAGTTATGTTTTATATGGCCGTACATCTTCACTTCTTTGGTGGTGAGACATAAATATTATATATGTCCTTACATGATTAAACAGTTTGTATCAATAATCCACGTTTATGTTATTATGTTTTGCATACATATCAAGTTTATGTTATTTCAAGCTTTTGTCATTTATGCACTTACACGCTTTTCAATCGACCTCTGAAAAATGGGGAAGAAAACTGTTTATCCGCATATTGTCCATTTTCTGCCTATGTTGTCGTTAGATTTATATGGATGGGCTGGATGGTCTTACATAGGCGGCACCGAATGTATTCGTAGGTTGCGTTGAAGGGTTTAAGGTGACCATAAGGTCAATCCGTATGAGGAGATTAGTCATTCTACTCGAGGAATCATGACGGCTCGAATGACACAACTGATTATAGCCATTTCGCAAATTGTGATTAATTTTTCTTGGAACGGTTTCTTGAATGTCTCTTAGGTAACGTTCACAACTACGACATTTTTTCAAGACAACTTAGAGAAACATGCGATGTCCTCAACCTCAACTACGACATTTTTTCAAGACAGTTTTAGAATTGTTGTACAAAAGGATTATTTAAATCAACAGAGGTGTGTATATGTGTGTATATGTGTATATATATATATAGGTAAATTTTAGTGGGAAAACTTATCATAATTTAATTGTGAAACTAGCAGTGAGTACAACCATAACTCAATTGTCATTACTTTTATTCAAAGAAAAACCAAGCCACCTGAAATAACTAGCTGGTGGTCTTTAGGGGGCAGGTTTTCAAATTTAAAGAACAAGTTTTCAAGTTTTTAATAGTACCAAATCTTATGCCATTAACCTATTTCCTTACTTCCTAAAAACAATTTCAAAGCATACTGGAACCCTTACTAAATTTTAATGTTATATACCAATCTAACATTTTTATATAAACTTTACACAACCCAATATTCATTTTAAATAATCTAAATGTTAGACTCGTAAATTTTCAAAATTTTTAAGCTGGAAGAAATATATTGAACACATTGGAAGAAATATATTGAACACATTAAATATTACATTACATTTTTTAAGTGAGCCATTGAATGTACAATATGTTTTTACTAGGCGTCGTCAAAGTAGTAGAGTAAGCACTCCATCTTTTTTTAAAGATAATGTTTAATATTTTTTTGTTAAAGATAATATTTAATATTAAAATTAAATATGTATTTTTTAATATTATTAAAAAATAAGTTTCAAAGATTGAATTGGACCACAAAAATAATTTTCAAAGATTTATTTCGTTGATGGACTATGGAAAGACTTAAAACATTTAAAGAGGTGCGCCAGTGAATGTATTCATAAGTTGTGTTTAAGGGTTTCAGGAAACGAAAAAGCCAATCAAAATGACGAGTTTAGTCATTGTACTTTAGGAATAATGATGGCTCGAATGACAACCGATAACGAACGTCTCTTTTAAGGAACGCTGAAGACAACTTCCTTTTAAGGAACGTTCATAACAGCTTAGAGACACATGTTGTCACACCCGGAGCTTACGGTAGTCTTCCAACCCTGCCGGCGAGGTGCGGCACCACCCCACTCTTTCTTTTTAACAATACTTAAGTGTGCAGACTAAGCCTAATTCACAACCGGTAAGTAGTTTTTTTTTCGCAACAAGTAAAAAGCATTAAACCGTTATATCAATGATCACCCATACTTAATCATTATCCACAACAATTATGAAACAACAATTGCAAGATATAAAGGGGAGGGGAAACTCCCAAACAGTCTGCCCAACAATATATTATATATCAGTTTTCCAATAGTACAATGAGCTAGTGTGCTTAGCAAAATCCAAGTCAACACTTAGCCAATTTTTACACACACGGCAACCTACCTTTACATAGAGAATCTGCACCTTTATACATGAGCGGGTGCCCACACACGGGTCACCAAGACGCTCGTACAACCCTGCACAATTCTGCACGTTCCAACCGGTTCACACAACCTTCATACCTCAACCATGTCCAAGAGTTAACCCTGTGCATTCATTCCTTATGCGCATGAGTTATGCGCTCAAACTACACTACCACTCTTCTCAAATTCGTAGAGCCAAGATGTGATGGTTCGAATTGTTGTTTTGAAGCTCCAACATTTCATCGTATTTATATGGTGGCTAACGTGTGTGAGGGGTGGGCGAAGCCCCTTGGCTGACGCCCCAAACCTCCACATGAAGCCCCAACCAATGCCCACACAATGGTCAGCCTCATATGTGAAGTCGCTCCCCCAAACTCGGCGTATAAACCCATCATTCGGTCGCTGTCCACAGATCACTGTTGTTCATCGTTCGGCATTTCTACCCGCACCGCAGGTCACCACCGTGCATGCGTCGTGTGCCTCTGCCTGTGCGCCCACCCATGTACGGTCGTTCCACCAACGCACGCGCCCATCGTGCCAGCTCTCCGTGCGCGCCCGCCCGACATTCAACCAATGTGCGCCCATCGTGCCAACTCTCCATGCGCGCCTGCCCGACATTCAACCAACGCGCCCATCATGCCAACTCTCCGTGCGCGCCCGCCCGACGGTTCGCCCGCGCGCCCTACTCGCACGCCCATCGCGTTTGTCCACCCGACAGTACGCCCAAGTCGCCCGGCGTTTGCCCGGGGTGCCCATCGTGTTCGTGCGCCCGTCGTACCGTCGCCAAACTCCCAAGGCGTTACATCCTCCTCCACATGAATTCGTTGTTGTCCTCGACAACATCCCAACTCCAAGCATCAAACCATGATGTCGACTCCCCTCACATACGGCAAACATCCCTGCAACATATGTAGGCCTCCATCTCCGCCATGTCTCATCCAAGTGACTAATTGTCACCAAGATACTCCATAGAAAGGTATGTCATCGATGTCCATGACCATCGATCACCTGCCACAATGTCCCCATGCTACTCTCCACCATGAAAGGCTGATCCTTTCAACACCAAGCTACATGTCCACTGCAACAATGTGTCCTCATCATGTCATCAACTATCAAGTGCTCAAAGAGAACACTTCTCCATCAAGTGTCAAGTCAAGTGCTTCAAGACAGCACCTCATGATCAAGTCAAGTGCCTCAAGAGAACACCTTCCTCCATCATGTGTCCAATGTGCTCATCTGTCATGAGAATCCATCAACACAATAGCTCCATGTGTTCCATGCGCTCGGCTGCCATGATACTCCACCCAATGTCAACACATCTCTGTACACTTTGCGACCCCATGTCTGAACTAGTCGGGTGATCAGTCCAACCATCATGCTCAAACAATGAGAGTGAACATCCTCATGCCATCATCAGTTGTTTACCAAAACATTTGCCACATCCTGAACTCCATCAAGAATAGCCCATGCTCAGGTCCATGAAGTAATCTCCATCCATCTGCAAAATGTCATGATGCTTGATGCCAAGCTATCCGTGCACCATCATAACCTGCTCAACTGCTTAGGGGACTCACTGCCATGAGCAGCTAACAATGAGCCCCATCTTCTTGTTTCTCTAAGAAGATGTAGAGGGGTGAGAGCTTGAAGGCTCCCCCTCACTAATCAATTCGATCCACCTATCAGGATCTTCAACCTCCAACCTTTGTATGTAAGTAACCCAGTCCTCACCCGGTCTCATATATGCTTCATCAATTTCCTCATCCTCAATCACCTCTAGCCTTCTTGTCAAGTCCAAGATACTATCTGAGGGTGATTTGATAACCAAGGCTTGTTCGGTAAGCTTTGTCTCTGCCTTCGACAAACGCTTACATACATCACCCAAATCTTCATCACTCCTCACCTGCATTGTTGCCACCTCATGATTAGGCCTAGTTACACCAAAGGTAGGAACACCTTTGGGTACAGCATCCCTACCATCATAGATGTACAACTTCTTCAAGTGTGTAACAATCATCACATCATATTGCTTCATAAATTCCATCCCAAGTATGGCCTCATAGTCATCAATCCTCACTATAGTGGAGTCCACCTTCCCGGTCCATTCACCAAGTGTAGTGTCCACTTGTTCAGCCACGCCAAGTACTTCATTCAGAGAAGATTTCACCGTCTTCATATGTCCCTTGATAGGAACATATTTTAGCCCAGCCTTCCTTGCAGTACCTTCACCCATAAAGTTGTGAGAGGCCCCACTATCTACCATAGTGAGTATATCAGCATCTCCAACCTTCATTCAGGCATACTCCAACTTGTTCCTCTTGGGATTCTTCCGAGAGATCACCTGTGTAGCAGCAGCAGTGCTAAGAACCTGCATCATACCCACAAAAGCACCTTCATCTTTCGTACTAGATTGTGCTATGGCAGCCAACTTTGGTTTAGAGGGACAATTCTTCACCGTATGTGGCCCTACACAAATCCAACACTTCAAGACCTTCTTTCCCTTCGAATCATCAGACTTCGAAGCTTCTTCTTTCCTCTTATCCTTCAGTTTATTGGACTTCTTCTTCCTATCATCAGAAGTCTCATCATAGTGCTCAACCAACCTGTCAACCGCAGCAAAGGCTTCTTCAAGTGTACGAATCCTTTGTCTCTTCACCTCATTGCGTGCCCAAGGCTTCAATCCAACAATGAAATTGAATACCTTGTCTCTCTCCGCCATATCAGGTAGCTCAAGGACCGGACTTGCAAACTCCCTTTGATAAGCTTTAAGGTTCCCGGTTTTCTTTATAAACTTGATCTTCATCCTAGCTTCCCATGTTTCATCCTGAGGACTAAAATGGGCCTACAAGGCTCCTTTCATTTCATCCCAATAAGTGATGTCAGTAGCACTTCCATTTGCAACCTGGTCCATCCTTCTTCTCCACCACATCTTGGCATCTTTTGCGAGGAATTGAGCAGCAACCTTGACCTTAGTATCATCATCAGATAGACCCAATCTTTCCAAGTATTGCTCCATGTCCCACAAGACGTTACCAAGAGTATTTGCACTCCTTGTACCATCGAATGAATCCGGTTCCTTGACTTTCACATGAGGCACTCCTCCACCTGAGCCATGCCTCACGGCATTCTTCAACACTGTTATTTTATCCTTGGTTTCGTCAAGAGCTTTCTTCAAGTCCATAATCTCCATTAGACCTTGGTCCCTTGAAGCTTCAACATCTTTGACCCTTGTTTCAAGTTGTGTACACATCAAATCAGTGTACTCATGTTGAGTTCGGAGTTCATCGAGCTCATCCTTCACCTTCAAGAATGCCTTTTGTTCTTCCACAACAAGGTCAAACTTTCCTTCAAAATGAGCCTCCAAGTACTCCAACCTTTCCACCACTTTCTGCATCAGATCGAAAGTGTCCACGGGACTACGAGTAGACCTTGCATGAGATTTAGCCATTGCTAATAGCCTCTGATTCTTTTGTAATCTAGTCTTGACCATGCACCGGCTTCACCTGCAACCCAAGTCCTTGATGCCACACTTAAAGTGTTTCACCAACCTCTTTCCCTGCAAGAACTTGTCTCCACGGTCACTAGCTTTGCTAGCTCTGATACCACCTGTCATGCCCCCAAGCCTACGGTAGTCTTCCAACCGTGCCGGCGAGGTGCGGCACCACCCCACTCTTTCTTTTTAACAATACTTAAGTGTGCGGACTACACCTAATTCACAATCGATACTTAGTTTGTTTTTCGCAACCAAGTAAAAAGCATTAAACCTTTATCCACAGCAATTATAAAACAGCAATTGCAAGATATAAAAGGGAGGAGAAACTCCCGAACAGTCTGCCCAACAATATATTATATATCAGTTTTCCAATAGTACAATGAGCTAGTGTGCTTGGCAAAATCCAAGCCAAAACTTAGCCAATTTTTACACACACGGCAACCTGCCTTTACATAGAGAATCTGCACCTTTATACATGAGCGGGTGCCCACACATGGGTCACCAAGACGCTCGTACAACCCTGCACAATTATGCACGTTCCAACCGATTCACACAACCTTCATACCTCAACCACGTCCAAGAGTTAACCCTACACATTCATGCCTTATGTGCATGAGTTATGCGCTCAAACTGTGCTATCACTCTTCTCAAATGCGTAGAGCGAAGATGTGATGGTTCAAATTGTTGTTTTGAAGCTCCAACGTTTCATCGTATTTATATGGTGGCTAATGTGTGTGAGGGGTGGGCGAAGCCCCTTGGCCGATGCCCCAAACCTCCACACGAAGCCCCAACCAATGCCCACACAATGGTCGGCCTCATATGTGAAGTTGCTCCCCAAAACTCGGCGTATAAACCCATCGTTCGGTTGCTATCCACATATCATTGTTGTTCATCATTCAGGATTTCTACCTGCACCGCAGGTCGCCATCGTGCACACGTCGTGTGCCTTTGCCCATGTGCCCGCCCATGTGCGGTCGTTCCACCAACGTGCGTGCCCGTCGTGCCAACTCTCCGTGTGCGCCCGCCCGGCGTTCAACCAACGCGCGCCTGTCGTGCCAACTCTCCATGCGCGCCCGCCTGACATTCAACCAACGCGTCCGTCGTGCCAACTCTCCTTGCGCACCCGCTCGGCGGTTCGCCCGCGCGCCCTACCCGCGCGCCCATCGTGTTTGTCTACCCGATAGTCCGCCCAAGTCGCCCGGCGTTTTCCCGGGGCGCCCATCGTGTTCGTGCACCCATCGCACCGTCGCCAAACTCCCAAGGCGTTACACATGTGATGTCCTCAACGGCAAGGCCCTGGATTACCTCAATGAATCCAAGGGCAGAGGTTTAAATGGAGAGAGGTAAAATATACATATGTGTAAATTTTCAAAAGTGTTCTATATGATTTAGACATTTTTATTAACCATTAATGTTTAATTTTGAAAATTAAATGTTTAATTTTGAAAATTAAATATTTAATTTTTAATATTACTAGAAAAACGAGTACACAACATATATCTACAAATTTACATTAACATAAAGCCTATTTCATATATTTTATGCCATAATTTATAAATAAACTCGTACACAACACACATATATATAAACGTATATCAACATAAAGTATCATGTGATAACTTCTTTATATTTTTATGCTATAATATATTAATACGGTTCTAATTTTCATGCATTATTTTTAGATATTTTTGTAGTAATTTTTTACTGTTAAGCTTTGAAGTAAATAACATATTTATTATGAGTTACTTCCCACGATAATTTAAAGAATTATTTGGGTCAATATGTAGACTTACTTGTTGTTTCTACCCACTAAGTCCATGTGCCTGAACAAGAAATTTATTGGACTACTTACATCAACATGAAATCTCATGTGACAACTTCATTATATATTTTATGCCATAATTTATTAATATGGTTGTAATTTTCATCCATTATTTTTAGATATTTGTGTAGTGATTTTTTACTATTGAGCTTTCAAAGTAAATAACATATTTACTATGAGTTACTTCTCACCATCATTCAATGAATTATTTGGGTAGAAAATGGGTAGAATAAGATGTAAATAAATATATTTATGAAGAGCTACTTTTCACCATCATTTACATTTTCCTAGACAATTAGGTAGGTGTAAAATTGTAAATATGTAGACTTACTCGTGGTTACTACCCACTAAGTCTATGTGCTTGAACAGGCAATTAATTGCACCAAGAGGCCCTCTCCTACCCAGTATGATAGAGATGTTGTAATGTTTAACATCCTCACTTGGTCAAATTATTACAGAAAACTAAAACTAAAATAAAATAAAATAAAAAATATGAAATCAATAATCATAATAATAATAATTAAACTAGTCTAGATTCATCTTAACTTCTGATCCACCAAGCTCACTTATCAAGAGACATGCTCATTTATGTTTTATCCACTTTGAATCTCAATTTATTAGTGCCTCCTATAACAAGACTACAAGATTTCATTTTCCTATAACTATTATTAATTTAGCTGACATTAACCAATGTAGATTGTAACTTTTTATGCCAACTTTCTCATAACATAATTTTTAGCTTGACTAGTAAAGACTAAGCTGCCTACAATACTTGTTTAAATATTGTCTATATAAATAATGTTGATAATTAAGATTTATTATTTTAAACTTGATTTATAAAACTTTAAGATAAACCAGAAAGGAATTACCTAATTCACTTTAAAATTTATTTTTTATCTAAAAATTTTAAGAATTTATTTTTTTAAATTAACATGGTTTTGATGAATTAAAAAATTATAAAATATTTTAACAAACATCAGATTGTAAAGTAATGTGGTTGTTGACATTATGATGATTATTAAACATTTCTTAATGAAAACATTAATATTATTGATAAATATTGTAAAGCATCGGACCATTGACAACTATCGAATGATACCTATAGAATTAGTCCTAAATGCTATTGTTAAAATTATATATATACCTAATGTCCAACATCGTTTTTGATGTTTTAATGTTGTGAATATCCATAATAATATTGTATATTCTTAATAATGGTCCAATAGTTTCCTTTAACCCTTGATGACTAGTAATACTATATGTCATATTATGATGTGATTCACACACATATATTACCTGCATATGTGGGTGACGTATTGGATAGATATTCCAATGTGATGATATTTATATGCCTTACTAATATATGGGTTATATGGATCCCATGCTAGAAGGATATTTCATGATGTGTATATGTGTTAAATAGCTTTCCATTAGAGTGATATCATGTTATTATTGGCTATGTAGATATTGTAACAAGTGGTTTAATTCTGTGATTAACGATGTGTAATATAGGATTGGACACCCTCGTATATATATGGTTGTTATTAGTGCTAATGGATAATTTTTAATGGTCAATAACATACAACGGAATGATTAATTTAATACATTTCCTTGATATGATTTAAAATATATGTACATATATTTGGTATTTTTTCCATTTAGTGTGGTTTATGATATGATTTATGGTTTGCGTAATAATTCATAAAATGAATTATGATAATAATATTGCGTATACATTGATATTTTTGATGGAGTTACGTGACATAGGTTGAGATATTAGTGAGAATATGCATTAAGGGAAGGATTCTTGTTTTAATGAGGATGTTTATATCTTTTTTGTGTTTAGGAAGTTCTAGAAGTTTGGTAAATGGAAAGATTAGAGAGAATGGCCTACAATTTGTTAGATTGAGATGAATTATAAAATGAGTGTCTTATGCAATGTTGGGGCGTAATGGTACATGAGTAATAGGTTTCAATAATTTTATATTTTAAATGAAAGTTATGTCATGTTATTGGCTTAGTTGGTGAAAAAAATATATATACCCACCTCGTCTTTATGGATTAAGGTATTAGGAGTGTGCTTGTAAGGTAAGGGGGTGTTAGAGCTCAGTATGCCTAGTACCGTGTAATAATTTTGGGTATAAATTCCAATGGAACCTTTCTAGTTATGATTATGATCACTAGTTGAAGGTGGTGGTATGGTCTTTAATTATGTGGGATGTCCCTACTATTATGGTTGTAAGCACTAGTTGTAGGTAGTAATAATAATTTTGGGTGCTATTGATTGACCTAGGTTGAATTGATTGAAATCTTGTTAATTTAGTCCTAACTATTTAGGTCAAATTCCCCACAAAAATAGGACTTTTTGTTCTTATCCTAATTTATATTGAGCCCTTCTCAAGGGGAAACACTTGTGAAGGTGGTTGCTTGGTTAAGTGGAAAATTTACCCTTCATGTGTTTTACCCTATAAAATATTTAAGACTAGTTTATTACATTATGTTGGATATTTCTAGTGAGAGATGTGAGAGCTGAGCATATTTGGCTTTGTTTTGGACATTTGCAAGGAACACATTATCTGTATTTTTATGCGTAAGTGTTTAATTTATGAACTATTGATTTATTGGATGCATTATTTGATTGCATGTTCCTTTTTAGCCCTTGCTAGACTCTAATATAGTGTAGTTTCATGTTTATATACATTGGACTTACTACTATTAGTTTTATCATGTATGATATTAAAGAATAAAATTATTATTTTGTAATGATAACATCTTTCATAGGTTATTAAAACATGGTATTAGAACCTAAGTTTTATTTTATGAGTGCTTGTAGGGAGACTAATGGATCCTTGTAACCCAATGATAATTTTTTTGGGCACAAAAATTAGTACGATTGAGATAATAGTGTGTCTAAGACATAAGCTTAAGGTATCAAGTTAGGAAAAAAAGAAGTATGAAACCATTGATTTATCTAACATTACATATTATGAATATTTATTTTAATTGTAGGAAATAATTTAGCATTGTAGAGTAAGAGTAAATTATTGGTTCACTTTGTCTCATAATTTTCACATAGTTTTTCTTTCTATATTTTTTCATATCATTTTCTTTTATGATAAATTTATTCATGTGATTTTTAATTTTTTCAGGTATGATATTGTTAACCTAGTGATCATCTTTTTGGGGCTTGAGTCCAATTAGTAGCCTTGAGATACTAGTAGTCCTAAGACATAAGCTTAAGGTAACAAGTTATAAGGAAAGGAAACAAATGAAGAAAAGAAGAATGAAACTATTGACATGACATATTATTATTTTAGTCTAATTGTTAAGATTGAGACACTGATCTGAGGTGCTTAGGATACAATGGTAGTAAACAAAGAAAGAAGAAGTATGAAAACATTCATTTATCTAACATCTAATCTAATATTACATATTATGATTAATTATTTTAATTTTAGGAAGCAATTTAACATTATAGAGTAGGAGTAAATGATTGGTTCCTTTTATCTCATAATTTTTGCATAGTTTTTTCTTCATGTATCTTTTACAAATGCTTTTCTCTTATGATAGGAGTGTTCCTTGGATTTTAAAAAAATTAGGGTAAGATATTTTTCACAACTATATAACAACAAGGCTCGAAAACATTACAACAAATACTCTATATGAATTGAACATGCCACTTACCTGAGTTGTACCTAGGTAGGGAGGATAAAAATCACTTCTTCTAACTGTCTTGACAAATTCATTCTAGTATTGTAATAGGTATTGTTTCTCTTGTTTTATAATTAATATTGTAGCACATTACTTTAATATTACATTGTAATATTGTATTATGTTATGAAATTACTCTAATACCTATATCATAAGATAAATTACATTTTGAAGAATGTTATAAAACATACACACACAAAAAGATTGATGTATTTTATATCATCACTAAAATCAAAAAATTTTGTAATTAAATTAAAAAATAAAAATTAAATTTCTTTGAAACCCTTTCGTCCTATATAATTTTTTTTTAACGAAAAAAGAAATGACATATTTGTATAACCAAATAAACGAAAAAAATACCAAATTATGTTTATATAACCAAATAAACTAAAAAAAATTACCAAATTGTTTTTACCATTTACTAAACACAGAATTTAAATTAGTTCATTTAAATGTGAATTAATTCATTTAAACAAACAAATGAATAAATGGTTTTCATTTTTCCCTCTTTGAAACATCTCTATCAAATACATCAATAGTTTTCCTTTTCTTTCTATATTACATACATGACTATTAAAAGCTAAAAAAATCTTGTTTCATTATTGTCTAATAAGAAAGAACACCATTACATTTCTACCAAGTTCATGTATTAAAAAATTTAATAGAGAACTAAGGCCTAACCCTCCCCAACATTTTGCAAATAGATGGAGAAGAAATTTGATTTTCTTATATGCGTATGGAGCCGAGGGCCTCATAGTGTACTTAGATACCCATCATCTAAAACAACACTTAGTCTATTTTCCAAACAAAAGTTCTTAATAATCCAACGAAATAAATATTCATCAAGTAATCTTCTTCAATACCAATATGTAGTAGAAATAATATCAAGACAAGTATAACACATTTATATTTTGGAGGGAAAACTCCCGTAAAGTCTACCCGATCAGTTTATAAGTAAACTTCAATAATATATAAGTGTACAAGTTTACAATGAAGTTGTTCAGCCAATCGTTCGACTTGCACACTATGACCATTTACCAAAAATCGTGCCTCAACCATGCAGTTGCTATTTCCATTTCCCACACTACCAGAAACCCCAACTTAAGCTTTGGCACAACTAATGTTGCCATCGTTGAGCCCAACCCGAATATAAAATGTCATTTCTCATTATGAGCATGTCGCCTCGGGTCAGCCTTGCCATCCGTTCACACAAATTGCATTGCGACATCGCACATGCTCTTCACCTTCACTCAGTCCACCGGTTGGACTTCAGGTTGCCCATATCAAGATGTGGGCATGCCTGACTACTCACTTTGGCCACCTTCCTATTCTACTTGGACCCCATCATTGTGTCTTTCAGTTTTTCAGTTTCCTTAATTGTAGCATAGTTTACTATTTTTGGCATTGTTTTGGGTAGTGAAATTCCGGAGTAACTTAGGATAACATTGAAGTTTTACTATTGAACTTTATTCCTAAACGACATTTTTTGGGAAAACTTAAGATGACATTGAAGTTTGACCCATGATGGCCACTCCAAAGTTTGATTCCTCGGATTGATCTTTCTAACCGGGTATTGTACACATCAAACAAAGATCGTCTACCAAAGTTATGACCCTAGGAAGTTGCTAAACAAATTTACCCAAACGGACCCATAGTTTTGGCGCTTCATCTCTTAGGTTATGTTTTCGGATTTTTAGGGTTTTCCATTGTTTCTCAATAATAAATAGGCCTCTAAACCTCATTGTAACATAGTTCAAAGGCATGTAGCTGCCACATCTCTTAGAGATAAAATACCATTGCCTGATCTAGTATTATTTCCATTTTGTTTGTAACCATATTTCAATATTTGGTATTAATGAAATGAAGTGTTATTTCTACTGCATCTTTGTATTTAACTTTATATTTGTAATCTATTGTGTTCTTATTTAAGTTCAGATCCTGAACCATGGGCACTTTGCTTGGGTACGCACTTGTCTAAATGCCCAACTCGGGTAGCCCGGTGTGCTCACCCATCGGACACTCCCATCGCACAACGCGTCGCACTTCCTCATTGCATGATTCATCGCATATCCTTGAAATCTACCTCCAAGTCACCTTTAACCATGATCGTCGATTTTTCAACACTCTCAGGTGCTCACCAATTCAAGGCCCTAACATGCTCCACCACTCTAGAAATTTTATCATCCTCGACAACACCATCATCATCAATCATCATAAAGTGTCGCTAGCTCCAACATCCATTGTCCATGCTACCCAACTTTGTTCATCATCACATGAACCTCCATCAAGGTCTATATCTCCAAACACCTTGACATTTTCCTCAATCCATGATCATCAACCACACTTGTTGCAACCTCCATGCTGATCCATTGTGAATAGGCTAACCCCTCCAACTGAAGCTACATGTCATCACTACAACATATATCATGTAGACTCATCATCTTTGGTCATCATGTGAAATCTGTACCATGATAGTCCATCCCAACACAACATATCTCAGTCATCCATCGATCTATCTCTCACATGGCTTGATGCAACACTATCCCCAATGTCTTTAACTAGTGAGGTGATTAGTCCAAGTGTCACATCCAAATCCATGAGGATGCTCCTCCTCATGCCATTTTTGGTCATTTCTCTAGTACCCAACCACAATCTAAACTCAATCAAGAATTCATCCCAAGTGTAAAGCAAACCATGCTTATGTCCATGAAGTAATCCATCATCTCATCTACATCTTGCTACAATCAATACTAATGTCCATGTTGTTCTCTAGGCGATTTCCCAACAACCACATTCATCCACGCATCATTGTAATGTATAGAAGAGAGGCCTTATCTCTAAAGGCCCATTTGTTAGGGTGGTGTAGTCCTTATCATCATCAAGGCACTGCACACACCCACCTCCAAAGGTATATCATGTGAGAAGGGTCAAGAAGCTACCTCCATGGCTCTCATCCACCCATGTATTCAACTGATGGTATGTCCTTAAGTACTCATGCATATCCAAGCTTCCCAAGATTTTCCTTCATCAACTAAAAGTCATATATGCCTATACCATACCTGCAAAATTCCACAAATCCAGCTGGATATCTATCTCCATACCCTTCCCCAACCAATGATTTATATGAAGTACTTGGACTTCCTCTCCCATCAACATCTATGTGGTGAAGTCTCTCAATATAATATGCACGATTCATACTCCTCAAGATGTGTGGAACTGCCTTTCCACCTCCATCTTTTTTCCTAGCTCTCGCAACAAAATCAATCATCCTCTTCTCCTTCCTTGCTTGAGTCATACATCCAAGTTCCCTTTGCTCCACACATTCATGCTTCACATCCAAGTCCTTTGGATACAAATTCATCGAAGGAATCCTTGGTTGACATCCCAAGAAACTCTTCCTTGTCATAGGAATAGTCATGGTCTTCCCTCGAGCTGTAATCATAAGTATATCACGGCCCACGATTAGTATGGCTTGTGCAGCTATCAAGAAGTCCTGCCCCAACACCATAGCATGATCATCCATATTAGTCACCCTCAAATCCAACCTTCCAAACCACAAACCCACTCTCACTTATGTTTTCTTCAAAACACCTACCACAACTTTCATGGTAGACTTTATAGCTATGAAAGCACTCACCTCTTTTTCTTCTTTAGCTTTCTTCCCAAAATACGTTGTTGCCTTTATACTAAGGAAACTATTTGTAGCCCTTGTATCAATCAATGAAACAAACTTATTTCCATGTACGATTACCAGTACAAAACTAAGCCTCAAGGAATCTACATCCTTTTTAGGATTTATCTTGTGTCTCACCTTAGCAACCTTCTTCAATAATTTGACCTTAAATGGGTCTTTCGACTTCTGTTTCGACCTGAATTTCCTCTTAAGGTATGCAATATCCACTTTCAGTACATCCAAGAAATCTGATCCTTGTCTAACTTGAGTTCCATCAGGCTTCTCCTTCATCGCACCTTGCTCAAGTGCACCTACTTTGCACACATTTACCTCCTCCACTCGAAGTGACCCAAATAGTGGCATATCATCCTGCATGGCTTTGTAATAAGCTTGAAGTTTCTCAATGTAATCAATCTAATATTCTTTTATAATAGTAGGTTTACAATCAATAAAGTCCCTCTTGATCTCATCCTCAAGTCCCTTGACTTTAGCTTGTAATATGGTACTTCTCTCCCTTTAGAGAAATTGTTCCTTTATGATTTCATAGAGTTTTCAGTCACCTTGTTGTATCTTCTCATCAATTTCATCAAGTTCAGAGACCTACCATGAAGATTATCCAAGTCCTTCTGCACCTTCACTATCCCATCTCTAATGTGCCCCAAGAGTTCCCAGTCTTGCATAAGAGCCTCATAGTGTTGCTACTTTTTGTCCTTCCAATAACCTGTCATGCCATCAAGATTTTGAAAATCTCCCTCTACCATCTTACTCCATTGATCTTGGCCCAAGCTCAGTTCTTCACCACCTACTTCACTTTTACTCAAATCAATGTTCCAAGGCTTCAACACCGACTGATCCACTGTCGTTGTATCTCAACTTCACAATTTTCAATCTTCAAATTAAATCCTTGCAGTAAGTGGGTTCGATACCATCTGTCATGCCCCTATATCAATGGTAGCCTTCCAACCACACATAGGTAGGTGCGACACTGCTAAACTCTTTCTTTTCACCAATACTAGAGTACATGGGCTATGCCTACTTCAACACTTAGTCAATTTTCCAAACAAGTGTTCTTAACAATGCAACAAAATAAACATTCATCAAGTTATCTTCTTCAATTATCAATATGTTGTGGAAATCATGTCAAGACAAGTATAACGCATTGATACTTGAGAGGGGAAAATCCCATAAAGTCTACCTGATCATTTTATAAATAAACTTCAATAATATATCGTGTACAAGTTTACAGCCAAGTCAAGCAGCCAACCATTCCACTTGCACACTTGGAAAATTTACCAAAATTCATGCCTCAACCATGCTTATGTTTTTGCTGTTGCTTGCACTATTGAAAACCTCAACTTAATCTTCAGTACAACTCATACTTCCCATCATTTAACCTTACCCAAATTATGCACACTCTGTTCAATGGTCGTATCACACTATCTTGTTGCCCACTATACTCTCCATGTAGCTTGCACTTCGTGATACACCATACTCCTCCCGAACCATGTTGAGACCTAAATTTCTTGCTGAACTCTGCACACAACCGTTCAGACCCTCTTGTTGGTGTGGCCAAATGACATGCACAGTGTCTTCTGCTTGACTTGACTCTCCATGCCAAACTCTTCCAAAACTCTACCAAACCACCTGCAACCTCGACCTTCAACCTTGCTTACCCCGCGACCTTCTTTTCCAATCTTCCTTGACTCCCCCTTCTCGATTTTGTTTTCCGCGTTGTGTAATTGGTTGCGTTCGATGTCCTAAGTGACTCGAACTCCTTCCAATGTATATGTGTTTGTACCATTGTGTAACTCCAAACAAAGCGATGCTTTGGCTCATCTAAAGGTTAGCCAACTCGAGGCCCTGGAAAAAAAGGTATGGGGGAGAGGTAATGGTATAAAATAATGAGGTAACCATATTTAAATTTATTTAATAAGCATATGAAAAATTAATAATCACAAGATGAAGATTCATAATCACAGATATCTATCCCATTTTACCATGAGTATTATTAGCTTACAAATAGACTTTGTTACAATAACATGGCCCAATACCATGACTTATCATGAATACCAAATGCCCAAAAGCCATAACTTGTTTCAAAAATGAACATACATACATACATACATACATACATACATACATACAATACATATATATATATATATATATATATATATATATATATATATATATATATATATATATACACCACACACACACACACACATTTTCTAAACTAAATCTAAAAGGAAAATCCATGGGTTTATTTAATAAGCCATAAAAACTTAATACTTACAATAAACTTACAATATAACAAGATTCATAACCTTGAATATTCAACACATTTTGACATGGATATTATTAACTTGTAAATAGACTTTGTTACCACATGGTGGGTCAATACCATGGCTTATCATTGGTACCACATGCCAAAAAACCATAACTCATTTCAAAACAAAAATATTTTATAAATATTTTGGCTTAATTGCACCAAGAGGCGCTCTCCAACCCTTACGAAATATATGTTGTAATGTCATGTCCTATAAATTTTTTGAGTTAGTGAACAACATAAAAATAAAATAAAATAAAAATGACCTTACGTTAAAATAAAAATTCAATGCTATTGTTTTTTCTATAAAATTTTGTTGGGTATTTAATGTAAATTTGAAATAAAAAATAAAAAACAACTTTATATTAAAATAAAAATTTTACCTTATTATTTATTTTATTAATTTTTGTTGGGGATTTAAGGTAAACTTCACATGGTAAAGTTGTCCGTGGTTTTTGAGCTCTGGGTTTATGAAAACCCATGGTATTTCCCATAGTATTCATGTGGAATATAACCTATTTAAAGGGGGGGGATTAAATCAATCTATATCCATATTTAACTATGGATCTACCCAACACCTAGAGGAATCAAATCTCTTGAGACACAAATATCTTAATATGCAAAATGATTTGATCCCTCTCAGCTCTTGGTAGATCCAGAGTTAAGATGGTCTAGCCTATTAAATTAATAATAAAAGTAGGAATTACTATCATTTAAGTTCAATTAATAATAATAGGTTTATTGACAATGATCATATTGAGATTAAAATAGAGAATGCCTAGGTTGGAAGTGTGAAAGCAAAAGAAGTGTCATTGACAATTGATTATGCAATGTTGGGTTCATTATGAGTGAAAATATTTTCTAAGGGAAGGATAATTGTAACACCAAGGGTGATATGTAAGATTTTCAATTTGTTTATAATGGTAGAAATTTTCTAATGGATAGATATTCAAAAATTATAGTTTTGTGGTATATGTTTTTGTTTCCTTTAGTAACTATTATCAATGTAGTGGATACTTTCTGGAAAATATTTGAGTATCTATTATTGTTATTTGGACTCCTTTTTCAAGATGACTTGCATATATTATTGATGGCTAATGATAAATAAAATTTATTTGATATGATGTTATATGACCATGTGTTAATATTTTAATTCAATTGTTATAAGATGGTGTCTAAGAATCAGCATTACCTTGAGCTTGCCTCCAATAATGATTGAGTATGATGAACCTAGATACTTAAGTGATTAATTATATTGATGATGATGGTTGGTGGGATTAATATTTTATGATATGGGTAAGAAATCATATATACTTAGTACCTAGCATACATATTGATGCTCTAATGTTACATATATTAATGAAAATAATACAAATTATTGACGATGGTTGCGTGGTTGTAATAACCATTGATGATGATTAATATGATGTGATTCTAATTCACTTGTGGATGAACTATTAGGATGTGGATTATGTGGATGTGCTACTCGAAAGGTATCTCATTATAGGAACAAGTGATAGATACCTTTCCATTATAATGATTTCATATTTACTGTTGATGATGTAAATAGCTTATCATAGGGTGCTTTGTACTACACTAGAAACTCATAACAAGGTTGCAGTAAGAAGGAGAGAGAGAGGTCCTAAATACACGAGAGA
Source organism: Pinus taeda (assembly GCA_000404065.3). NCBI lineage: Eukaryota > Viridiplantae > Streptophyta > Pinopsida > Pinales > Pinaceae > Pinus > Pinus taeda. Next base: position 120,267 of record APFE030852034.1, read on the forward strand.
GATTTTTGGACCTTGACTCAAGGAAATTCGTTGATATTTCATGTTTAAGAATTATGACAATAAAGGATATTGGTTATGGTACAAACATAGATCTAATGATGGTGGAAAAATAAGGTGAAATTGTGTAAGATAAATAATAATATACTCATGACCATATTGTTATGAGATGTACACATTCTATTTGTAGCAAATCTATATAACATATTTTGATGTGATGTATTGGTCCTTGAGGAGTTTTGTACATGGTATAATTTTCATTAGTTGGTGTGTGTTGTATGTATCCCTAAATGTGTAATATGAAAAGGGACTCTTGTTGTAAGACCTAGAGAGGCATGCATACCACTTTATCATGTGCCCTTGATGACATATTAGTTATTATAGTTTAGTTTGGAAGATTCTATTAGGGAGTTATTTACCACTTGGAGGAGTGGGAAATGTGTTGGTTGGATACTCTATGAGTGGACCACATTATTTTTTGTAGACTCTTAGAGGTGAAGTTTTACATTTAGAAGGAGTTCATCGAGAATTTGAATGAATCATGTATACAAAGGGATATCCTACTAGATTTCCAGTTGTAGAAATAAGTACCCATGCATTCTAGTGGATGGTTGTTTCTTTATATAAACATTGACAATTTAGTAAATATTAAATGATCAAGGTACAAAGTTAAATCGCTAGTTCATATATAGATATATTTTTCTACCATAGGAGGTTATTCAAGTCATAATGAAGTATTTTTTAGGAGAATAGGTTCTTCAAGCTATAATGAAGTATTTTTTAGGAGAATACATTGGAGGTAAGAATGATTTTGGAGTACATAACTCCTACTTGTCTTATGTATGTGTTCATATTTGATTGCTAGGATTATTTTTCATTATTAGGAAGAGATGGTTGTCAAGGGCAAGATGTTGTTCCCTATTTTTAGGACATTGTTGAGGCCTAGTTAGATGTGAAAGATTCTATCCAACTAGTTAGCTTCCTATATTGGTGTGTGGTCAAGATATTTTAACAGAGTGATTATTTGCAGAGAGTTTTTATTACATTTGTACTATTACATTGGTTAATTAAGACCTCTCTACATAGTTTTTACTTGCAACAATATCTACTTTTCTACATATTAGAAGGAGTAAGGAATTTGGTAAATTCCTTTGCCAAGGGTCACCTTTATTTATGAGTTTTTGAATAATTGTTCAAGAATATTGTATGGTTTAAAAACAATCTTAATATTCTTCTTGGAAAAATTAGTAGAAATAAATTCACTAGTGGTGTGAGGAAGGATAATGGAAAAATTAGAGAGAATTTTTAGATTTATATTGATTTATAGGATTTAAAAAGAGTCTCAATGTTTTTCTTAACTAAAAATGTAAAAATTTGATCATTCCTAATGATAAGAGGAAATATATTAGAATGATTTTTTTTTGTTTTATTTATTTATTTATTTTAAATCATAGGAATATCCGAGGGGAATAAATTTCAAATAGGAAAGTTTTATGGAAACTACTTCCTTCTCATTTTTTATCATACTTATATATTAAGTATTTGAAAAATCACAACTCTTATATTCATGTAATAATGAGATCACGAGGGTGTCTTTTAACATGACTATGGAGGAAATATCAAATAATATGAAGTCACCAACATGAAATAATGTGAAGGGTACAAAAAATTCAATCATTACTCAATTATATTCCTATGATAGCAAAATGACATGAAATAATGAAATGGGTAGAACAAAAGTACAATCATAACAATTATATTCTTGTGATAACCAAGTGACATGAGAGAGTTATTTGTGACATAAATGAGGAGAAAATACTCAAACAAAATGAAAACCACCAAGATGAAAGAATGAGAAGATAATAATAGAACAAAAATACCCTCCGCAAGTGTTGAATATATCATTCAAGGCCATAAAACTAGCCAAGTAAAGACTCCTTGCTAAACTCAAAGATGCAAAACCACCAAGCCTTTTGACAACGCCAAGAGACAATAACATAATTAAAAGAAGAATGAAAAACCCAAAATATGGAGGAATTATTTGAGTGGTATTTAAGTATAAGTTGAGGTAAATAAAGGGACATTTTATGCATTGGTAAGACATTCAGAAAACACATTTTTTTGAGAACAGAAACCAAAATAAACTAAAAAATAAGCCCATCATTGCCATGTAGCATACTATGCAAAATCATGGCAATAGTATGCATGAAAATCATTTTGGTCTGTGGGTATGAGTGGTTATGAGATTCTGGCTTAAGACATGGCTATTAGAATTCATAAAAATTACTGACACAAACAATCCTCCTTCTTGTAAAATGCCACCAACTCTTTTTAAACTTGGTAGAATGTGCCTAAAGATAGGAATTATTACCTTTTCTTCAGTGTATCTATAATTTAGTCAAGGAATACAGATCGTGTAGTGGGACAATCTGTTGTCTTTGTCCCCACATGGATTGCTATGGCATGTTTCTTACTGAGGTTCAAATCTTATGCTATGACATGTTTTCTTGTGTAACACAATTTTCTACCTTGATTCCTCATAATAGCAGGTAGGTGTTTTTATGGATGTAACTAATACCATATTGATACAATATATATATATATATATATATATATATATATATATATAATATATATAGATATATATATATCTATATATATATCCCAAGAAGCATTATCGGGAAGATGGGTTTAAAATATTTAAGTGATTTAAAATATTAGAAACCAAATAAATCCCACCTAACCCATTCTCCAACTGTTGTTACAAACAACCTCTAGACTCAAGAACCTCCATGCGCATATGCTCCTTAGTAGAAGAATAATTAATCAAAAAATCCAGAGTAATGGAGTAATGTAAATAAGCTTCTTATGTGTCCGAATTAATGTCAAATGGGAGAGTGTCTAAATTAATGTCAAACAAGAGGCAATATTGCTTTTAGGCTATTCAAATCTCTGGTGCAATAGATACACTGCATAAAAAATGACAAGATAAGTTTTTATTCACTAGAGATTATAGCAGTAGAGTAAGGTTGTATTGGATTTATTATTTTGAAATTTTGTCATGTGTCTTCTAGCCAATTTTGTGCAAGTTAGAAACAAGGTACAATGAATGAAATAAATATTAGATTTAATATTTTAATAAAATAATTATAGTAGGGATAGAAGTTCAAATAATAATATGATTGGATTCAATTATCCAAGACGTGCTTACATGATAAAATTAGATTATGGAATATTGTTGTTAATTAAATTTAACAAGATATACCAGTAGTTATTTTCATCCCCCTTATTCAGTATATTTTCTCTTGTTGTTTTTATATCTATTGTAATTTTCGATGATTTCAATGGATCATCTAGATGATATTGAATGGCGTGTTTAAGAATTTTTTATGTTCCTCCTTTGTGCAAAGGCCTGGATTCATTGTACATGGTTTCCTCATCAAATGGCAATCATTTTGCATAAAACAATTGTTTCTTTTTTAAATATCTCTAAGTATTCTAGAACATTTTTCATGTTAACCATGTCTTTTGTTTTACTTTCAAAGTTGGAGAATTATGAAGATTCTTATAAAAATGAATTATACTAAATATGATTATTCAACTTTGAAGTAAAATCCTGATTGATCTTGGTCTAAAGCCATGTAGCCATCCTGTTGTACTAGTATGGAGTAATTGATCCACTGAAATAGAAGGCAATGGAAACATGTTTTTCGAGGATGGGCATGCTCCTGGTAAATGAGCCCATGCTAGAGGTTTAAAAATTATTCATGCACATGCACTTAGTTAGTCTTAATTATCTTCAATTAAACTCAAATTCTTGCATATGATGTACACTTAGTTAGCGTTAGTTAAATGTAGTGCTTACATGTGTTGTGCACTTGGATTTAGTTAGTTAACTCTAGCGCTTACATGTGGTGCATGTGCATATTAACATAAAAAAAATACTTAGCTTTAGTTAGATTTAATTAGTCGTAGTTATTTCATGTATAACTAATCTTACTTAGTTGTTTTATGTGTTGATTCTCAAATGAATATTGATTAGTCAAATTTATTTTCTGTTCGATTTTTTCTTTTCAATTCTTGCAAGTTTGTGTAATTATTTTTTAGCTAGATCTTTATCTGTTCTCTAATAATTTTACATGGTATAGGAGCTACAAGGGTTTGGACAAGGTGTATGAGCAATATTTTACAAGTTGGAAACTCAAAGAATTGGAAATCATTAGGAGATTTTATTTATGGATCAAAATATTAGAGAATAACTGCAATTGCTGCCACAACTGCAAGGTGAGAGGATGGAGTTCCACTCTTCAGCTATTCTCACTTTGTATAACTACTTCCAATGGAAGACATAGATTTTGCTTCAACTCGAGGCAACGACGTATATTGGATAGTTAGGGATACAGAAGTTGAACCCATTTCTGCCATTGAAGAGTCCAAATACTTCAACAGGTTGGATGAGAATTTTGGTCTTCTATTGTTGACCATATCTCCAAACATTGTGTTTCCATGTGGACACATGAACCACTCCAAATAAATTTTGGGAAACCTTCGAGAATTAATTTGGAAAGCAGGATGAGATGTGGGCTCATATTCTCAAAAGTGTGCTAAATTCCTTAGATCCAAATAGCTTTGAGAAAATTTAAGATTTCTTTACGAAATTGAAAGAATTGCTTCTTCAATTACTAGATAGCAGGATCAATAAATCTAAGTAGGAAGGTCAATTATCTTTTCTATTTTGTCTAAATTAGGTCTTGAATATGTTGTTTTTCTTCTACATTTCATACAATTATACTTACAATCAGAGATAAATGGAAATTTCCCAAACTTAATGCATTTATTGAGTCTCTCGTTCATGAGCAAGATAACCTCATTAAGATGGGTTCATTAAAGTATTCAATTCACATGCACTTTCCATTCATGAAAAAGGAAAGTCCAACTCTGAACCAAATGAAAAATCCAAAGGCAAAGAAAAGGAAAGAGATCCAGATCCAGGAAAGGGAGGAAATGCAAAACCTCTAGATGCATCTTTGAGACCCAAGGGTAAGAATGGAAAGAAGGAAACTCCAAGTGTCTTTATTGTAGTAGAGGCTATCATATTGAATCCTCTTGCATGTATACGACTATTTATTTTATGGGAAAGACTCATTAGCAAAATAATCTTGGTCATCACATTCCTCTAATAGTATTTGAGGGGTTCGGTGATGTTACACATCTGTGATTACAACATATACTTCTAAATTTGATGTTACCTATGTTTGAACTTCTCAATTTTTTTTCTTTCTCTGCCAAGTTTTGGCGTAGTGTTGGGTGGTAGAAACACCTCTTTCGTTTCCCACTTTCAAGCTTTGACAAGCAAGATGAAATGGATATCTACCACATGAATTGTTACAACATCTTCTATTACAACATCTGTTGTTACAACATCCACTATAATGGTCATTGTTTTAGTAGTTTCAATAATTGTAGTTGTTATAGAATCAACTTTTACAATAGTTTCAAAATTTTCAATAGTAATGGGTGTTATAATGTCATCCGCTACAACATTCTCAACACATTTAACATTGACATGTTGTTAAGTCATATGTTGTTACAACATTTACTGTTACGACATGCATTGTTATAACATCTACTTCTCATTCTGCTATTACGTATGTTTGTTCTTCACAATTTTCTTTTCATGATCCCCCAAGTGAAGGTGTAGTGTTCAGTGGTAGAAAACCCTCTTTGGATACTCACTTTCAATCTTTGACAAGAAAGATGAAATGTCTTGTTGTTACAACATCCACTATTACAACATTTGTTATTACAACATCTGTCGTTATAACATCTACTTCTCAATCGGTTGTTACTTAGGTTTGTGCTTTTAATTTTTGTTTTTGATCCTTCAAGTTCTTGTGTAGCATTAGGTGGTAGAAACACATCTTTGGCTACCCACTTTCATGCTTTGACAAGAAAAAAGTAAATGTATTTCTCCCCCTCTATTGTCATAACATCTATTGTTACAACATCCCTTGTTATAACATCTATTGTTACATCGCCTGTTGTAATGGTCATTGTTTTAGTAGTTTTAATAGTAGCAGTGGTTATAACATCAAATTTTACATCAGTTTCAAAATTTTCAATAATAATGGGTGTTACAGCATCAACTGTTAGAACATTTTTTGTATATTCAACATTGACATATTGTTGTGGAATATTTTGTTACAACATCTACTATTACAGCATCTATTGTTACAACATTTGCTTCTTAATCCGTAGTTACCTATGTTTGTTCTTCTCAATTGGTTTTATTGATCCCCTAAGTGTTAGTGTAGTGTTTGGTGGTAGAAACAGCTCTTTCCTTTCCCACTTTCAATATTTGATAGGCAAGATGAAATGGATTTTTGTTACAACGTCTGGTGTTACCTATGTTTATGCTTTTCAATTCATTTTCTTGATCCCCAAAATGTTGGTGTAGTGTTGGGTGGCATAAACACCTCTTTGCCTGCCCACTTTCAAGCTTTGAAAAGCAAGATGAAATGAATTTCTACCCTTCCATTTTCTCCTCAAGGTGGGACATCTCCTTTAAGGCCACAAATTTTGATTATTTGATAACATGTGATCCATAAACAATAGGCTTATGGCATGTTTATCTCATCAACATGGATCGTTGTGAAAATAAATATTAAAGAAAACAATGATGTCTCTAAAACTCAATGATTGTTTCCAATGCAATTCATTTACAAAACCATAACTTTGTTAAGTTGAGTTCAAGGATCCTTTTTTAGTCCAAGCAAGTTAAAGGATCCTACCCATGATGCATGGTTGTAATTCACGTAAACAATGTTCAACCTTCAACTTGTATACTATTAACAAAAAGAAACATTTGTTGGGATCAATGCTCTTGATCAATAAAGGGCATAATTGATTATGTTTGCATTAGGTTTCAAGCTTAGTTCCAAATTGATTCCAACACCTTTTTAAATTCATCAATAAGAGGTTATTTCATAAGTTTGATTTATTTAGTTGAAAATTGCTACAACATGTAAGATCCATCGAGGTACGTCATGCCCAATCTGTGAAGTGACCAATGCTAATTCATAGATTCCAAGGATTGTCTTGATTTTGAATTTTCCCCTAGTTAATAGCCCTCACAAAACTTTTGTCAAATTGTTAGAAAAGAAAAATAATTTGCAAGAAGCATCTATATAGAAAGTGTTTTACCCTATATAAGTTGCAAAAAACAATCAATTTACAATTCTAGTGCAAACCTGTAACATCCCTTTAGAACAACCTTAGGTCACCTCTAAGTCACCTTCCTTACCTTCATTCTTAATCTAAGTTAAATTTCTTTTGTCCTCCCATAAGTCATTGACTTGTTTTTACCTCTAAGCCTAAGCATATGGTGGAACAATCCGTCTATCTCCTAGCTATTCTTCAAGTGAGTTTCAAGCACAACCATTGCTCTAGGAAGTGAAATAGTTGAAGGGAATATCCATTTCACCCCTTCTTCATCCTATAGTTTCAGTGCTACTAGTTGTAATTTCACTTATGCCATTGTCGTTGATCCTTCTACTTCACCTGAAGTTGACTCTATTATCTTTCCTCATAACCATTTCATCTTCAACACCTTTACTACATATAGCTACTCAAAACTAACCTTCCCTTCACCTGAGTGTGGAAATGTAATGTATATATAGCACAAAATGGAGAGGGTTTTCACTTAAGCTTATGTAATAGAAATTACAATTGGTAGTTAAATTGTATAAAAATTTCTTAATGATATTTACTAATGTTTATTAGAAGTGTTGAATATTTTACATCATTGGAATGACATCTTAGTTGTAAGTTATTTGAAATTTTCTTATTGTATGTGAACTTTGATATGATGTAATATGACGTTGTTTCATTTAACATGTTACAATATTATATATATAATAGAGAAATTAATTAATGAATGAAATAAATAATAAATTTTCATTCTAAATATTTTTTTTCTGTAGAATAAGGATCTTCTAAAAGATCCAAATGATCTTGAACGCACAGATCTAGATCATGTTGGGTCCATTGTTGAGATGGTAGATGATGTTCATGATAACAGATATATAGATGGCAACGAGGCTGACCCAGATACACATGGAAAAGATCACGATCATGATCACAATCATGATGATGATGAGTCAATTGTTTGCAGTAGCCAATGACATTCATGATCATATAGACTACATCATGGATGATTTTTGATACATTGTTATGATGCCAAGTCTCATGGTTAATTTCATATGTATCATTTTCATGGCCTCTAGTACCATACTATTGAGTTGTATCTTTTTGACATGTATCATTTTGACTTATATAATTTGGACATGATGTGTCATATTGACTTGTATTGTTTTGACTTACATAATTTATCATTTTTATTTATATCATTGTATATGATGTATTATTTTGAATTATGTCAACTATTGGACATGTATCATTTTCACATGTTATTGATATACTTGTATATCTAAATTTCACTTGTTTTAGTTATATATGATGATGATCTTATTAATATTGACTTGTCAATTTTTATATATTGAAAGTTGTTGATGATTTGGATACATATTTATTATGTATGATGGTTTTGATTTACTACTCATGATGGATGTTTTCAAATTCACTTAGATTATAGATATTTGAGTAACTTGTTTCAATTGTAAATGATGATCATGTTACAATAATTTTCTTGTTATTTTATATACATTGGATGTTGGAGATTCTATTTTGATGGAGATCTAATAAGTATAATGATGTTGTTAATTTTTATGGATGTATGTTTCGCTAAAAATTCTTTATAGATTTTATCCTATAAAATATTCAAATGCATTCATATGACTTGTTGTATAATCATATAACTTATTTAAGATACATGATATATTTAACTATTTAAATTGAAATAAAACATATTAATTTAACTGTATGGAAAACAATAATAATTTTTGGATACAAAGAAGGAAGAAACAATGGAAGAAGAATTAGAAGCCACACTAGAAGAGAAAAAAATAAGCAAAAAGAGAAGAAAACTAGAAGAAAAATGGGAAGAAAAAAGTGAACCAAAATGGAAAACAAAATGGGAAGAAAAATTGGAAACCAAATCACAAGCCAAACTAGAAGAAAATCTGGCACTATTCTCAATGCTTGGAAGAAAAAATAGAATAAAAAATGGAATCCAAATCAGAAGAAAAATTAGGAGCCACAATAGAAGAAAAAATGGAAGCAAAACGAGAAGAAAAACTAGACACAAAAATAGAAGTCAAATTGGAAGAGAATCTTGAAGCTAATTATGGCACTACAACTGGTGTTATTTCTGGCTCTATTCCCCATGCTATTGTTGGCATTCTTTGTCACACTAAAACTAGTGCTATTCCTAGCATTAAAAATGGCATCAAAACTGGTGCTATTTCTAGATTTAAGTCTCATGTTATTTTTCTGATGCAATTTTTGGCATTATTTCTAGCACTACAATAAGCATAGTTCGTTGTTCCCATTTTTCACTGGAAAAGGTGTCCAATTCTTGGAATGAAATTCCAATACTAATTTCCTATTCTATTGTAGTGGGACTTGGTGGATGTGTATAGATCACAGGGAGTTGAACAAATTTACACTCAAGAAAATGTACCCCTTTCGTAGGACAAATGATCTATTTTGTTAATTGTAGTAAGCCAAATGTTTCACCAAGTTGGACTTAAAGTCTAGATATCACCAAATTCGAGTTAAAGAGGAAGGTACCTTGAAGAATACCTTCCAAACTAGGAAAGGTTCGTATCAGAGGTCAGTCATGCTATTTGTCCTATGGAATGTACCGATTACATTTATGAGGTTAATGACAATATAATGCATCATTTATAGATCCTTTTTTGATTGTCTATTTGGATGATATACTGGTATATAGTGTTATCTAGGAGGAGCACCTCCCAACTTTGACACATGTGCTAGAGACATTAAATAAGCATTGACTGCTAGAAAATCTTATCAAGTATGAGTTTGCATAATAGCCTTTGGTGTATCTAAGTTATGTGATACGTGAAGGAGGGTTGAAGATAGATTCAGCTAAGATGGAGACCATCATGAAGTGATAATCTCCAACCAATCTTTCTAAAGTTAGGACTTTCGTTGGGGTAGCATAGTATATGAGGATATTGATAACCTCATTTTTAGTATTAGCAGCACCACTCCATGGCACAAAAGTAAGAGGAATGAATTTCCAGTGGGAAAAGGGTCAACAAAGGGCCTTTGAGGAGTTAAACAAGAAGATACTCAAGCAGTAATTCTAGAATTATTGAACTTGGAGTAGCCATTCTAAGTGGAGAGAGATACAAGTGGGTATGCTATGAGAGGGGTCATGATATAGAGATTAACACCTATATGCAATCATTACAAAGTATTTCATCAAGTAATTCATAACTACCCTACCTATGAAAAAGAGATCTATGCCCTAGTGGAAGCTGTGAAGAAGTGGAAACAATATCTCATGGTAAAAGAGATAGTAATCCAGACATATCACCAACCACTATAGTATATGGAGGTCTAGAGAAAACTACCAAAAACCAAGAATTACAAGTGGATAGGTTTTTTACAATAGTTTCATTTAGTGATCAAGTCTAAGAAAGTTAGAATAAACAAGTTTGTGTACATGTTTTCAATATCAACCACATTAAATATAACAACTTTGGGAACTCTTATGCACATGGATCCATTCACCATGATGCATATAGGGAGGTGTATTCAGAAGATGGGACTTCGAGAATGACTTTCAGTAGTTGTAGAGAAAGTGTCATTTAAACAATGGTGACATTAGATTTGACTACCATTTCCAATATGAGTTACTCTAAGGGATGAATAAGTTGTGCGTTCCTAAAGGTGTGAAATTATAGTTGATTAGAGAGGCTCATACCTCCAAGGTTGTAAGGAACGTTGGTGTAGCGAGGACAATGGTGAACTTGTAAAGGTATATGTATTGGCCCAAGATGCAAGAAGATATAGCTAGGTTCATAAGAGGATACATGATTTTTTGTACCAGAAATCTTATTAATTGGAAACAACGTTTATAACATCCCTTAACTATACCTAATCATCCTTGGAAAAGAATTTCCATGGACTTTATAGGAGGTTTACATATAACTAGAAAGGGACATGACCACCAATTCATGGTAGTTGACAAGTTCAACAATATGTGTGTTCTAATTCCCTATAAAATGACAATCGACGAGAAAGATGTAGTAAAATTGTTCTCTAGATAGGTTTGGGTGCACTTTGGGATAACAAGGAGAATAATTTTAGATTGGGACACACGATTTATTATTATATTTTGGACTATGCTATGGGATAATATGAACAGGAGGTTGGAGAGCTCTACAACATTCCATCCATGAATACATGGGTAGAAAGAAGTAGTCGTCAAGACTTTGGTGCAACTTTTGAGGGGTTAGAAAAAAAATCATACAAATACTTGGGATAATTTATCTATTTTTGTATATATACGACACTCTTATAATAGATAAATCCACACTTCTACTAGAAAGTCCCCTTTTGAAACTTTTTTTGGATATTTTCCACCTTAACCTTTGGATATTGCATATGGGTAGCAATGAGGAGTGAGAGAGGAGGTTATAGGTGATGCCTTAAGGGAAGAAAAAATTGTTAAGAAGATCAGGAAGATCCATCTATATGTTTAAGAGAAATTTTGAAAATCACAAGAAAAATATAAGGTTGGGCATGATCAACACATAACATAAAACTCCTTCAAGATGGGAGACAAAGTATGGTTTCAATATGGAGAGGCTACAGGGTCCTAGTAATGAAATCAAGGTTCTATGATATGGTCCCTTTGAGATACTAGAAAAGGTGGGAGATAACATCTATAGAATCATTCTACCCCGCTAATGTGAATTTTGTCAATGGTGAATGTATAAAATCTAAAACTCTATGAGCCTTCCATGCTAGATCGAGAAGAAGAACATCTTGTATTGAAGAGTTCTAGAGCTATACGATAGGACAATGTGACCTTTGGACAATTATGTTGAAAGGACAACTTCTAGGAAAGGCTAAATGGTACACCCAAGAGAAGGTGGAAGAAATATTTCCTCACCTCATTTAGTAGAAGCATTTTGGGAATAAAATCCTCCAAAATAGGAAGGTGTGATATATTTTATATAATTATAGTATTTTTCATCCATTTGGATGCTTTCATAGTATTTAATGTTAAGGAATCAACTCATAAGGCCATTTTTACCTGTGGGACTTAGTTTGGAAAACTGGGGTCTAAAAACATTGAGAGTAGTTTCATGCATCAATCAATGTTTTTTGGGTGTATAAATTTTTCCATTAACCATTGTAACTTTTTATGGTATGATGCACATAGGTACATTTCCAAGGACATAAGAATCGCCTCAATTGGAATCCATATGGAAAATTTATGCCACTTAGAAGTTGACCTCCCTATATTAACAACTAGAATTCGAGAGGATGCCATATTAGCCCACTTTATTAATGGAAAAGGGGATATATGCATGATCATGATGAAGAATATTCTAGAAGAGTTAATATTCTAACTCTATTTAAGAGTTGAAGGAGTCAAACCGAACTGAGTATTAGAGAGGTTATAAGGAGATGGAAAATAAAGAATATTTTTGCACTGTATTATCTCATAAGCCAAAGGCCCCACTTTTTTGTAGTTTCATCCATTTTCCATTTAGAGAAAGAGAGAAAACTCATATTCCAGCTAGGTTTTCACCTGATGATTGATTTCCCATGGTATGTCTTGTTTTCTTATGGTTGTGATTGATTTTATTTTCTTCTATTCTTTATTTTCCACATTTTATATATTGAATGCATGAAGTTGTAACTTAATAAATCTAGAAGTCTAAGGAAAAATAATTCACATATTATAGATTCAAATTTTTAAATATAATTTTACCATATCTATTATGATGAACTGTCAAGTGGAATATCCATGGAATCTTATGGATTACATTTCCTTGTTTTTTATTGAAGAGTTCATTGAAGAGTGCTACATAGAAATAATTAATCACTCCATTAATAGTTGTTACTGGAGTATACATTTAGAGAGGTGGCTCTATGTGTGTGTGTGAGCGATGTGTTGTATTAGAAGTCAAGCCAATCCTAAGTATAAACATATAGTAGTTGAAAGTGAAGGTTCGTTGCACTTAGGAGTAATAGACCATGGTTGATGATGCGTTAGTTAATGAAGTGATAATACTTAGTTGATCTCCAACAAATCTTCTATGATTTCCTGTCACAATATATTAGGTATGTGGAGAAATGGGTCCCGAAACTAATTATTTTAAATAGAACTATTATTTAATCTTTCTTGGAGATAAATGAAGGAAAATATTTCACTCAAAACTATATTGAAAACAAATTATATCCATTAAACACACAAATACACACACATATATTCTGAAGAAAAAATCATAATTTTATTCAACCTGAAGCAAGGAATGAAATTTCATTTTGTATTTGTGGTCAAGCATTCAATCATTGAGCCTTCCACCTCATGAGCAATAAAATGTAAAACTACAAAATATTACATAATTTTTCCAAATGATTTCCATCTTCCTACAAACTGACTTCTTTGTTTGAATTCGAGGTCTGAAATACATGGGTTCTCTTGATACCCCACATTCCATTTTCATTGATTGTTTCCTCTTTCTGTTGCTATACTTCTTCGATCTCTACTAATTCAACATCCTTCTCGATATGGGTCACAATTCCTGTCTCACTTGGAGCTCCTCTAACTGATTGGCTACCACATTATTCCTTTGCATCCATATTTGAATTATTATCCATGGTTTCTTCTTCTTCTTCTTCTTCCGAAAGGTGGGGGCCAAATATCTACCATCGCTTTCATTTATCAGCCCTCCTATTTTTCTTTTCGGTATCTTTTTTCTTGTGGGCATGAGTTCTATAGGTGTCATGTTTGAAAACAAATTCGACATCTAAATGTTGTGTCCTTATAATATAAGACCTGGGTCCACTGAAAGTTTTCATGTTTTAGGTGTATACGATCTAGCAAACTTTTGTTGAGGTATATCTCTAGAAAATTTCTATCAAAAGTAAAGAATATTTTTTTTTGTTAGCTCGAAGTCCATATTTTTTAAATTTCCAAGGGTATTTCCAATATCGTCAAGGATTTGATGGTGCCAGGAAGGTCAAGGGATATTAGGTCATCTCACCCAAACTGATACTGTTGTGACTAACATGATTGCGACATCAAAATCTAGGAACCATGGAGTAATAAAGAGCCTAACTCTACCCCAAAAATTTAGGATTTTCTCCAAATATATCTATTTATCAAATTGGATTATAAAGAAACCCTTGGAACATAATTAGATGCCATAGTTGGTTGTCCAAGAGGAAAACAACTATTGATGTAGATCTTTATATCTCGACAAGAATAAATTAAAAGTACATATTAATGCCTTGGATTGTAGATTAGTAAAAAGTGATTTAATGAGTTGGTATTTAACTTCAATGGCTGGTGCTTAATTTAGTTGTTCAACTGTGTTAAGGCTTGGCATATTTTGGATTTGATAAGCAAGAGTAATATCCTTCCCTTTCAGTGTATCCTTGAATGATACTAGTCCATTAGGGTTTCTAAAACTTGAAGCACCACCTCACAACATCAGATTTAATATTATTGTAGAATTCCTTGTAATGCCACAATATTTCAGTTGGAGGGCATCTTGTAATGATTTCTCCTCAATTAAAAAACTTTAAGAAAATGAAGGTATACCCATGCTATTTTGAATGACATGCTTTAAATATTCCACTAGATCCAAGCCTCAAATTTAGTAGATGAAGATCTTCCCATTGAATTTTTTTTAAGAAAATCTGGAATTTTTCCATCTCTTCCTACCTCTTGGCTAGATCTAGAGTTTGCATCAGATCTACAAGACCCATATCGCCCACTAGGGGTTGTTCGTTAAAAAAAGTCATAATCGATAAATATTGAATACTTGGGATCCTGAAAGAAACTATTCCAAGAAGATCACATCACCACTAGATAGATCTTGTGAAGATGCTCACCACATCCTCTTCTCTTTGTATTCATCTTCATTGTGAATCTTGGAACTCCCACGAGCCCTCTAAATATGAGTTTTTTTCAATAGAATATACCTAACCTTGAGCGACTTGCACATAAGTGAGCTCATTCAAACCACTCTACTCCTTGGCCACATCATGTTGGAGAAACTAACTATGCACCACATGCAATGTCCAAAATGATCCACAATTATAACCATAGATTATAGTGGATTCAACAATATCATACCTTTGCTTTCTACATTAGACCTCACATTCAATCCTTAGCCCATAATCAATGATAACATCAAAAAAATCTCAACGAAAACCAAAACCCTAACCATACTCATGCTCTCCTTCCTCCATCTACCTTATCTCCATTCATATTAAAATATTATCTAAATTATATTGGTTAATTATCAACTTTAAATAATAATAAGAAAAAAAAACCAATAAAAGATAACAGAAAATCAAATTACGAACAGAAAACAGATAAATCAATAAAAATTATGAAAACCAAATATAACTTTGTGTCATTTAAATAATTAAAATGAATATAATAAATCCTATGCTACATTTTGGAAAATAATATATATATTCCTTATCCTATTCCTGCTATAATAAAATATAAAGAATCGATATATCAAACACACTCTTAAACGGTGTGCAATACAAAAAATTGGTTACATTTTTACGCACCATAACCTTAGATGTTCTTTTTTCCCTGGAATGGTTTACATTCACTAATTCTTCATATTTCTCATTCAGAGAGAAGGGTTGTACTTGAAAGGAGAGGCCTTGTATCTTATGCTTTCATAGAGTTAACTAAGGAGCAGTTGCTACTATTTTTTAGGAATATGTTTAAAGTGAGTTTGTTGTGTTGTATCGCTTCCATATCAGTTTTTTATGAATTAATTCATATCTCTTAACATGCTTTTCTTTCTTCATGTGATTTTCCTTACAGTCATATAGGTAGAATTCTTTAGATTCAAAGCTCTGTTTATGTGGAAAATCATGTTTATGTATCTCTTCTTCTAAATTAATGAATTCATGTTAATAAATTCTCATTATGATTTCTTAAGATTTCATAAGCTACAATACATTGACCAAAATCTGAAATCCATCACAAGACACTGTTATCTTGCTCCTCTTTATTCTTGCTACTGCAAACTTTGATAACTTGACGTAATTGCTTACTCTCATCCTTGGTCTAGCAACCTAAAAACCCTAAATTTTCAAACACTCAATTTTTTTTATACATATATCCTAAAATCCATTTCTTTTTCATTCATTGACTAAGATATCTTTACAGAGATCCATCTCCGGTCCAGCAGGGCTAGTTGTTGAACTGCAAGTGGTTTGAGGTTACCCCTTTCGATCTCTTCCTGAGCTTGGAACATTGTATGGGATAAAATTTTGGCACCATTGCCAAGGAAATGAGTGATATATCTTCCCCGGGAAAGAACGCCAAGGATCATATCTAATTCCTAATGGTGGATAGTGATCATACAAAAGAAAGGTTGTGCATCTTTCACCTGGTGACTCAAGTGTCAAAGAATTGAAAGGTTTAGATTTTTCATGGCAACTCCACTATTCAAAAATCGGCAGTGGGAAGAACTTCTTGGTGAATTCACTATTTTCAAAATGGATTCAACTACTCGAAGGTATGCTCCTATGAATCGTCCTCACATTCCTGGTTTTCCAAATCGTATTTTGTGCATAGATTAGAAAACTAATTTGCCCAATTTCATAGATGGAAATTAGGATGAGGCTATTCTTCATCTAATAAAATTTAATTGGCATATACATAAGCTCAGGATTAGGTTTCATGAGGATTGTTTGATGAAAATGTTTATGGCTACCCTAGAATGAAAAGCAAGATCATGGTATGAAGGGTTAAATCCAGGTAGCTTATTCTCTCTTAAAGAATTCCACACGACATTCTTTGAGTTTTATGGAAAATCTCATCATTCATTCTTGTTGTTCGAAGATTGTTGTGAATCCTATGAAAATTTCATTCAATACCTTGAAGAGACATTTGGTGATGAAGAATATCTAGATTATGAGATCATAGAGGCCCTTTATGAATATTATTCCCAATAGAAAATAATAGAGATTAGCTTCTTTGATACAAAGGATCATTCACAGCACACACCAACTCCTTCGTTGCTTGAAGATGAGACATATATGCATCCTAACAGTCAAGAAGAAATTGGTCCAAGTCAAAATTATAAAATTACATGTACAAAAAACATAAGCATTGAACCATCTTATGACAATGATCATCTACTTTCATAACGAAATATTGAACAAGAAGTTGTTTTACATGATTCTTATGACAATCAAATTGATATTCTTCCTATTGAAGCACATGAGGAATCAAATATACTTCAAGTGGTTGCTTCATTTAAAGTTTTCCATGAGCGTCAAAAACCCTATCGACGGGAGGTATGATGATAATCATTCACTTGTTTTTTCAAATTGTTCTTTCTCTGAGCTTTTATTTCAAGATCGGGTCTGTGAAGACTAAGATGAGGTTTCTGATGAAATGTATGAACAAGGATCTCTAGACATTCACCACTCATATGTATCTCTAGCTCATCCATTTTCTTAAGCGCTATTTCAAGGGCAGATTCGTGCAAATCATAATTTTGAATTGGCATGTGTGAAGGTTTCAGACAATTTAATTATGGCAGAGAATAATCATCAAACATTACAAGCATATTATGAAGAGGAGAGAAGTGATAAAGAAGAAGTTCTTTTAGAGCCTCTTGAACATGATTTTCTTCCTCCACATTCAAAAAATGAAGAGTGTTCTTGTATTTCTTCTGACATTCAATATTTGGTAATGTTCCAGATTATTATAGACCCTATTGCCAATTTGTTGCAGCCATTTGGGAAGATGAGTTTTCTTGTATTTATGGATCATGAGCATATGTTTAGTGGACACTTGGAGTTGTCAATATTTTATTTTTCCTACCTGGTCAAGGAAAGTAAAAGCATGATTCAAATAAGTAGCCATTTTCTATATTGGTTACACTAGAGGGATCATTTCACATGATTGTATATATATCTTGAGCAGGTGGGCGATTATCATCACAATTTGAAGCCCTCAAATCTCGATGGTTTTCTGGCATAAGTAAGTTCATTCAGTATGTCTTTTATAGTCAATTCAGTTTAGTTAGTCAGTCATAACTTAGTTTTCAGATTTCAGTTTGGTCCTTTTATTTTTTACTCCATGCCCAATGAATAAGGCTACTTGGTCTACGGTGTTCTTGACAACTCCAAGGAGCTGCCATCCCCAGCTAGAGCCAATGTTAGTGCATGTCAGTCTTGCCAGTCACCCGTGACCAAATATGCTCTTACAAGGTTTTTTGTTAGGGTCTCAAAGACAATTTTTTATTATTTCAGTAGGTTTTCAAAATAAAAATTTGGTCACTGCCTAGCAGGTCTAGGCCTATTGCTGCTCCTTTCAAAATTTTCATGTTCTGATCATTGCCATCATTTAGTTGGATGTGCCATCACTGAAAGGTCATCATCATCATCTCAACCATATCATCACGGTCCTCATTCAGCTTAGTGTCACCATTAGGTCATTGGGGTTAAAGTCATCAAAATTTGTCATCTCATTCATAAATCTTCGCAACTACTACACTTTCATTCGAAGGTTGCAAACCTCTTTGCAGTGATTTCTTCCATTATATTTAGGTTGTGTTGTAGCAAATACAGGTTGGCAGTCTCTCATGAATCTCAATAAACTCTTAGTTTTCTTAATTGTGATTGCAATGCTTCATTTCCCTCTCCTAGTGTTTTGAAAACAGTCTTCCAGATTTCATGATTTCCATGGTAAATTATTTGTAAAACTTGTGTCGTATTGTTCATAGACATTTTTGTATCCTAATTACACCTTCCTAAACACCCTCTATCAAAATTGTCCTCAAATTCCATCATTTTCACCTAAACCCCAGACAAAGCACACTTTATAAAACATTGGATTGTGTTTGTCTTGTTTGAAACTATTACCCTCACCCAAATACTAAATTTCCACTTTCATTAGCTCCCTAACCTCTCTCACCATACCCCCAAATTTTCTCAAAATTTTTCTAGTTCCCTATCCCTTTCATTTCCCTAAATTTGCTCACAACTATCAAAATCCATTGTTTTCCCAAAACTAAACCCTAATTCTTACTCATAGTGAGCTAGGGTTTCACCTTTGAAGCAGAGACCACACAAACTGAAAAGAAGAGGTAAAATAATGGAGAACATGTCTAAAGAGTTGAGCCATGTAAAATCAAAGAGATCGGTGCCTCACAAACTCATCAAGAGGTCATTTGGGGCACATAGGTAGAGTTTTCTTCAAAGCATGTTTCTGAACAAATGTAGAAGAACTTGATGAAAGAGGAAGAGGTTTTTGTCAATAATTTACCAAGAGATAAATACCCCTTTTTGTTCTTACACAGGTATCATATATTGGGAGATATGAAACTTCCTTGGAGACCTATGTTAGAAAATAAAAAAGATTTAAGTTAATTTCCTATTTTAGACATGATTTGGTGGGACAGATTCCAAGAAAATGATATTTAATTTCTAGAAAAGGAGGGAGGTGTTTATTCACAACTTCCTTATATAAAAATACCTTTGTTAGGATTCCAAAAATATTTATGGTCAGAGAGATGTCTCTCCATCGTTGAGGCCTATTGTTGTAGAAAACCCAGAATTTTGACCCTGCCAAAAATGCAGCGCCTTGCTGATGTGATTTTTCCTTGGGCATCCAAAATGCTAAAAACATTATATGATTGGATAGATAATCACTCCTACATGTCATATATCCACTTTTGTAAGTTTTCTGGTGGACTGATTGGGATAAAAATCTAAAAAATAGGTCAAAAAGCCATTTTCTACCACTATTTTGAAGCAGGCATTGCGTTTTTGGAGTGACCTTGGGAAAATTAGTTTTTGTCCTGGATGGAATCTCCAAATCACTTTGTTAAGTAGTCAAATGACAATTATACACACATATTTCCAATGAGCTATCACGTTCTCCATTTGGAGCAAGGAAAGGCCTCCAAAATCCTCCTACAACAGTGTGTTGCACTTTTTCCTGAGCGCACTACGCTTTTGCTTGAATGCATTATGCTTTTGCCTGCAGTAGTCTTTCTCAGCATATCTTCACCAAATCTTTCTTTGATGATGTAATTTCAATATTTTTAAGTCTTGATTGTGTAATTATGGAATAAATTAGGGTGATAGGTTGTTTTTATGCTTAATTAGGCCTCATAAATGAAACAAAACTTAAATCAAAGTCTAAGAAAAGAGCTTGTCTTTTTGCCTTCTCACTCTTGCTTATTCGTTTAGTGATTCTTGGAAGCTATTCCACTAGGGGTGATTTTAGGGGCGAATATCCGCACTTTGGCGAAATTAAGGGGTTTTAAATTTTTAGTGGGCGAATATTTTGTATCATAGTACATTTTTACAAATCACACCTCAAATAGCCCACCTTATTTTAAGGGAGAGGGTAAAAAAGGTAAATTTAGCCCTTGAAATTAGGAGTTACAACCTTCCATTCGCCCATTTTCAAAAATAGGTTTTATTTAAGTGAATCCATTCGCCCATTTTCAAGAATAGGTTTTATTTTAAGTGAATCCTATGGGTCAAATACCATATTTATAAAAGAGATATGGTAAATTAATAAAAATCTAAATAAATGAGAGGTATGGTAAATAAATAAAACATTTTTTATATTTACTCCAT